>CAUYSK010003239.1:0-22766 GCA_963575035.1 Avahi laniger
TGGTATATGTATACCATGGAGTACTAGTGAGCCACAAAAAACCGATGGTGATATAGCACCTTTTTTATTTTCCTGGATAGAGCTGGAGCCCATTCTACTAAGGGAAGTCTCACAAGAATGGAAAAACGAGCACCACATGTACTCACCATCAAATTGATATTAACTGATCAACACTTATGTGCACATATAGCAGTAACATTTATTTGGGGTCAGGCAGGTGGGAGGGGGCAGGAGGGGATGGGTATATTCACACCTAATTGGTGCTCTGCACACCATCTGGGGATGGACACGCTTGAAGCTCTGACTCAGGTAGGACAAAGGCAATATATGTAACCTAAACATTTGTATCCCCGTAATATGCTGAAATTAAAAAAAAAAAAAGAGGAAGGAATTAGACTATGAAGTTTTGCCTCATCTACCTGACCTCTTGCCAACCATCACCACTTCTTGAAGTATCTCAACAATTTTTTGCAGGGAAAACGTTTCCACGGCCAGCAGGATACAGAAAATGCTTTCCAAGAGTTCATTGAATCCCGAAGCACAGATTTTTACACTATAGGAATAAAAAAACTTATTTCTTGTTGGCAAAAATGTGTTGATTGTAGTGGTTACTATTTTGATTAATAAAGATATGTTTCAGCCTAGTTATAATGATTTAAAAACTGCATTTGCAGTTTGCACCAACCTAATAATTTTCCAAAGTATTTTAACTAATTTACAACCCATGAGTTTCCGTTACTCTACATTCTTTCCAATATATATTTTCATTCTTTATTGTAGTTTAATTTTAATTTCCTTAATGACTAATAGTTTGAGCTCCTCTGCATATGCTTATTGAACATTTGGTATCTTCTTTTGTTAATTGCCTGATAAATTATTTTTGTCCATTTTTTAAATTGGGCATTTTGTCTTTTCATTATGATTTGTAGTTCTTCATTTATTTTTTTTCTTTTTACATTGCCCCCGTTCAGTTTACTTTATTTATTCTTTATTCAAGTCTTTTGTGAAATATATATAACTGAAAATATTCTCTCCCAGTTGATGGCTGGCCTTTTCATACCCTAATGATGTCATTCGATAATCAGAAGTTCTTAATATTATTGAAGTTCCATTAATCATTATTTATTTAAGGTCAGTGCTGCTTCTGTTGTGTTTTAAAAAGATTTCCTTATTCAGGACACAAACAGTTTCCTCCTATGATTTTTTCCATATTGAGATCTATATCTTAACTTGAAAATTTGATTGTAAAATTTCTGTATTATATAATATAGGGATCAAGTTTCATTCTTTTTTCCATATGGGTATCCAGTTGCTCCATATTATTTATTGAAAAAATCATCATATATCCACAAAATTTCACTGACACATCTATTGTAAAGCATATAACTGAATATGTGTGAGTCTGTTTCTGGACTCTGACTCTCTGTTCCATTGGGATATTTTTGTCTTTATTTGCACCAATATATCACTGTGTTAATAATTATAGCATTTCAGTAGTATTTGATAGTGTAAACCCACCAGCTGTGTTTTCTTATTTAAGATTGTCCATCTAAGGCTGGGCGCGGTGGCTCACGCCTGTAATCCTAGCTCTCTGGGAGGCCGAGGAGGGCAGATTGTTTGAGCTCAGGAGTTCCAGACCAGCCTGGGCAAGAGTGAGACCCCGTCTCTACTAAAATTAGAAAGAAATTAATTGGACAACTAAAAATATATAGAAAAAATTAGCCGGGCATGGTGGTGCATGCCTGTGGTCCCAGCTACTTGGGAGGCTGAGGCAGGAGAATCGCTTGAGCCCAGGAGTTTGAGGTTGCTGTGAGCTAGGCTGACGCCACGGCACTCTAGCCTGGGGAACAGAGTGAGACTCTGTCTCAAAAAAAAAAAATAAATAAAGATTGTCCATCTATACTAATTCTTTTACATTTTTAAGTACCTTTTAAAATCACCCTGCCAATTTATACACATATACAATGTGAAATTTCGATTGAAATTATATTAATTTTAGAGATCCATTTGGAAAAAAATCACATCTTAATAACATTGATGCTTCCAATCCATAAACATGGTGTATTTCTTTGTCTTTTTGTATCTGTTAAGTGTTTTTTAAATTTTAATTTAAATACCTTGCCCACATTTTGTTAGATTTACTTCCAGATATTTAAATTTTGATGCTATTGCAAATGGTATTAAAATATTTTCTAAAAGGTTTGTTGCTCATGTGTACACAGGCAGTTCTCTTTGTTCTTCATATTCAACAGTTGGACAACAAATGTTACTCAACATGATATTCTTTGTCTTTATTCTGCTTGGTGTTTGCTGATCTTCTTGAGCATATATGCTTATAACTTTCGTGATTTTGAAAACTTGTGAGTAATTGTCTCTTCAAATATTATTCTGTTCTATTCTCTCTTTCTTCCCTTCTGAGACTCTAAAATACACATATTCGGACCTTGTCATATTTCTTCTACTCTGTTCTGGGTTTTTTTTATTTTTTTGTTTTTGCTATGACATTTTTAATATTTTCAGTTGACCTACCTTCAAGTTCACTGAGGCTACCTTCTACCCAGTCTTATGTTAAATTCATCTGTGACGGTGCAAATACGTACCACATTTTTCACTCCTCCCTGCATGCATACCCTTTGCAGCATGATTTTGCAGTTTTTCTCTTTAAGAAATGCAATCTATTTTCCCCCTCTTCCTTGGGGACTGTCCTGGAACTTACTTTGGCTATCAGTATACAATGCTAGTAATGCTGTGTCAGTCCTGAGCCTGCATCTCGAGGGACTTGAACACTTCCACTCTCTTTCTTGAATCTTTGCCACTTCTTGGAGTAGCTTCTAAACTATGAGAGAATACATGGAGCAGGGATGAAACATCAAGTGAAGCTTTCCAAAACTAACTCTCTCTCAGCCAATACACCAGCTTACTGAAAACACGCGGGCATGGCCAGCCAAGGTCAGCTGAGCCTGAATCAGGTCTTCAGAATTACTCAGTTGACCTATACAACTGTAAGAAATAATAAATAGTTGTTTTATTCTACTAAGTTTTGGGGGTGGTTTGCTATGCAATAATAGTTAACGTGTATACTTTCTAATGGGTTCTTAACTTAAAATATTATCTATTTTAGTTCTATAATGTCCATTCAAATCTTTCTGTAAAAGTTACAATTTTCTGTTGGTATTTTCCATCTTTTTCATCACTTTCTTTGATAATTTTTTATGTAACTTAACCTTTTAATCAGTTATTTTAAAATTCTTGTCTGTTCATTCCAATATCTGTATTATCTGTGGGTCTGTGTTTTTTTAATTATCATTATTATTGGTCATATTTTTGTCTCTTCTCAGATGTAGTATTTTTATTGAATTCTGGATGTTGAATATAACATAATTTTAAAAAATTCAAGTAGTATTGTTTTCTACCAAAGAGGTTTTCCTATTTCCTCTGTTAGACAGAAAAGATGAAAAATGATCATCTCGGTTTGAACAGAGATCTCTTTGAATCAGAGTAGGGTAGCAGATTTAGCAAGACCTCAAGTTTGTCCACGTTCCTCAGCTGTGTGTCTCTGAACTTTGAGTTGAGAACCTGGTAGTTGTTTATCTCCTCAGAACCAAAGATTGTAAGACTTACATTCTGGCCTTCAGAAATTTTAAGTTTCCCTCTTTATCTTCCCAGCCCACACGTGTCAAAACTTAGCAAATGTCTTGAGGAAGAGATCATTTCTTTGTGTAATCCACCTAGTGAGGCACAATCTTGTAATATCCTCTACATCTTGGGAGACATAATCTTGGAAGTCTTTTGATTATGTCATGATCTCACTCCATCTTTTAGAAGAAAAACGAAATATTCAGTCTACCCTCCCACTGAAATTCAGTGACTTATCCATGAGGAAAACCCTGGACATGCTTTGAGACTTTTCGGGCTTTCAATCCATTAAACTAGTGACTGACATACGACCACCAGGGTTCCCTGGCTTTCCCTTCTCCCAGCAGCGTCTGTTCATCCCAATCTGGCCTATACCCAGAATCAGAAAATGACACTGGGGAAGGAAACATTTGGTGATCTTCAGCTCACCAAAACAGAGCTCTTTCCTTTCTTGAGTTTTAGTTCATCTAGTTTCTGTTTCTTCAATAGCTCTCCAAAGTATTAATTTTTTTTTTTTTTGCAATTTATCTCTTTTTCCCTTAGTCATTGTGGTAGAAACATTAGTCTGTTCTGATCTATTATATCCTACCTGAACTAGGAATGTAAAAATGTCATTTTAGATAGAAATGTCAAAGTTTGGGGAGCTGATTTTCAAAAGAACATAAACAGCATTTATAACAGCTGGGGTATGCCAGTAATATGACCCTATAGACTTCAGGCAATTAGGAGAATGCATTCTTCATACAGAAGAAGTTGGATCTTTCAATCAACTTATCTCAAACACTAATTCCATTTAATGATGGGTGCTGCCTATGTCTTTTTGGTGAGCTAGCCTCAGCCCCATGAAGCTTTCAGACTCCATTTCCCTTGGAGCTCCACCTTTCATATTATCCATTTTGCCTCCAAACCCGTTCATTTCTAAACCTTGTAGAGATGCAGCCTCATCTCCATATGATTCGTATACCGGATTTTCTCCATTCAGAGGGAACTCCAGTTTAATTTATAGCTGTTTTTCAACTTTGTTCCTATGATTGATTCATTTCACCAGTTTGACACTCTTTATCTAGGTCAATAATAGCTTAAAATATCATGGCCAGTTTCTCAGTTTAAAAGCCACCTGGTGAAGACAGTCACTACATTCTGTGTGGGTACAACTTTTTACTATACAACACATACTTGTGTTCTAACCTATGGTTCTGTGGAATAGGAAAGTGACTTTTATTTTCAGGGAGGATATGGAAGGTCATAGCCAGCCAATGTTCCCTCTTTTACAGATTAGGACATTGAGACCCAGTGAAGGGCCCCAAATAATATTCCATTGGCAATCTCATTTTTCAAAGAAATATTGATACGTAGAAATTATGACTTTATTTTTAATCAAGAAAATCATCTCAGTTAATAAATGCCAGAACTAAAATTTAAAACCAGGGCTATGTGACCCCAACTCTTGCTATTTCTATTATGCCAGGAACGATTTTGAAGTTACGAAGAGGCAGAATCAGGTTCCGATGGCACATCCTGTGACTCTAGGGCCAATGCACTTCATTCCATATTATACTGGCTTCTGAGAAGGATTGCCTCTCGCTCTCTTCTTAGATGACAGTTTTTCCAGATGTCAAAAGAACCACAAGACTGAAGAAACAAGGGGAGGAGACAGTTGTTGATATCACATATTTCTGTTGCCTGTGAATTATCTCTTCTGCACAGAAAAGGAAAAGGGGGTGATTTTCAGCACCAGGGCCCTTTGATAGGAGCTCTAGCCAAAAGGCAGTACCATCTGACATTGTGCAAACATGCTCCATCTGTCCAGGGTTCAGATGGGCATGGAGTGAGAGAGGAAGCAGAGGAAGTGATCTCTGGTGCAGGCAATGGCTGAGCTGTCTGGCAACGTTGTCTGAGAACTATAGCTACTGCTGCTGGGCCAGCCTGATGGATTGATTTCAAACTTTGTGTGGAACGAGGCTTTTTCCGAGTCATATTATCTCATTTTCAAAGCCATATATAAGGAGAGAGGATGAGATAAATAGAAGAAATAAAGAGACATCCTAAAGGCCCCAAGAAAATTAGAAATGGCTGAAGAGGCCAGTCCAGGCTCTCCCTATACACTGAGCAGGCTTCAGCTCCCACGAGGAAATGGACAAAATTGCCCTGAAATGTGCACCCTCGATCAATATTTCATTATCAATCTGTTATTGTTTGTAGGAATTTCTACTTCAGGCTCCTAACAGCAGTTGGTAAATCTTGCTGATCAGTGCAGCCTTCCGAATGAGGGTAATTTTTCACCAATCATATGTCTCAAATGTGGTGAAATGGGCAGCAATTCACATACCTTTTCAGGTTCTCAGTCTATAAGGAAGCAGGCTCCTTATGTGTAAGACTTTGACATAATGCCCATGGATGCTGATGTTCACACTCTGCTGCCACTGCCCTCTTTTAAGCAGAAAAGCTAAATAGTAGTACCTGGTGCATCAGATTGTCAAGAAATCTAAATGTAGAAAGAGATATCGAAGATCATCTGATGTATTTCTTAAATTTATCCATTTACTAACTGCTATATGTCAGGTACTGTGCTAGGCACTGGGGATTTGGTAGCAAATAAGAGAGACAATTTATAAGGATAATTTATTCTTTAAATTTTTTTATTTTTATAGATTCAGGGGGTACAAGTGCAGTTTCGTTATATGGATATATTATATAGTGGTGAAGTCTAGGCTTTTTGTGTAACTATCACCTGAATTGTGTACATTGTATATATGGATAATTTATATTTAAAAAAAAACAGAGCTAGGAAATTGGTAATGATTGGGCTATAATGAGGGTGAATAGCTAATCAAGTAATAACTTTCTCCGAAGAGAATTGAGTGGAGATCTGCATAAACAGCAGAAGCCAACCATGTAAAAAAAAGCTAGGGAAATATGGAAATACAAAGGTAAAAACTTAAAGTCCAGAAAGAGATTGGAAGCTGGACGTAGTGGCATGTGCCTGTAGTCCTAGCTATTTTGAGAGGCTGAGGTGAGAGAATCCCTTGAGCACAGGAGTTTGAGTTCAGCCTGGACAGCATAGAGAGATCCCATCTCTATAATAAAGACATCTGCACTTGAATGTTTATGGCAGCACAATTCACTATATCAAGGATGTGCAAACAACCCAAGTGCCTGTCAACCCATGAGTGAATTAATAAAATATGGTATATATATACCATGGGATATAAAAATTATAAAAAATTATGGTGATCTAGCACCTCTTATATTTTCCTGGATAGAGCTTGAGCCCATCCTCCGAAGTGAGATATCACAAGAATGGAAGAATAGGTACATGTACTTGCCATCAAACTGGCACTGACTGATCAACACTAAGGTGCTCACACAGTAGTAACATTCTTTGGGGGTTGGGGATTTGGGGGTGGGAAAACTCACAACTAATGGACACAGTGAGCATTGTAGGGGGGGAAGGGCACGTCTCAAATCATGGTTGGGATGTGGCAAAGTCATAACATGTAACCAAATTGTGCCCCCATGATTTCCTGAAATAAAAATAAAATAAAATAAAATAAAATAAAATAAAATAAAATAAAATTGTAAATAAATAAATTAAAAAAGCTTGGTTTTGTTAAGGACAGATAGAAGATCCGTGTGCCTGGAAATATTTATTCCATGGAGATTCTAGTTTTTAATCATCATTAAAGAGAAGGAAAAATTTAATTTTTACCAATAAAGACATTAAAAACTAGGACTACCCAAAACAAAAGGGTACTCTGAAGACAGAATGTATTATTCCAAACATTTGTTAGAGTTGATCGATGAGAATGAGGTATTCAAGGAAACCTCTGCTCTCTGAGAATAGCTGCTTTCCCTGGTGAGCTCCATGTGTCAACAAGGAAAGTGCCTTCAAAGTGATGGACTACCCAAAGCCACGGAGGGTGCACTTTTAAAATTCTGCACTAATCAGGGAAAAAGTATTAATGCAACTTCTCATTACTCATTCTAAAAACACTGATTAAATATCTGTTGTGTGCCAGATCCTATTAACCCTTGGAGATACAGTGATGAATAAAAATGGTCAGGTCCTTCATGGAACTCATTCTAGTCAATACTGTCTAAACTGCACCATGGATAAGTTCTGAAAGGGAAGAAAATTTCTTTATTTTTATGAATATTTCTAGAATTAGCAAAGGCCTAAGGAGAGAATCAGAAGAAATTATCCAGAAGTTGTTACCCACTGAAACTCCAGGTAGGAGAGAACTCTGGCAAGATCAGGCCTATACCTCACAGAGAGAAAAACTGTGGCTGGAGGTGCTCCTTGATGCTCCGGTTCCAGGGCCAACGATCAACAGGCAGATTTCTAACAGAGAAAAATGAGGTCAAGACATTTGCACAACCACACCCAAACTGTGTGATTCAAAGGGTATGACACCTTTTACCACCTCTGAGTCACCAAGTTCTGATTGTTCCAGATTCTTCGTAATAAACAAACCTGTGTTGGATGTTTTGGTAATATTTTCCAGAAATGAAGAGTCAGAAAATCCAAATGATCTGTTTGTGAGAACAATATAGAAAAAAGAAAAAAAGGAAAAAGTCCATTTATAAAAATTCATTCACTCCTGATTGAAGATCATTTTTGATAAATACACAAAAATTGGCGCTATAAATGTATAGCTAAGATGCTCATAGTGGTTTGTAATATCCTTGACATTTTTGTGTTGCTTGTTTGTTTTTCAATATGTTTCTGCACATGGCAAGAGTCAGAGCTGTGTTTTATTCTGAAAGGTTCGGTGTTAAAGTTACTCATGAATGGTCAGTCTTTTCCTTGAAGTTGACATTCTTGGGAATAAGAATCATACGGTTTTTATCTCCAATCATCTATAATTATCATGGTAATGGCATATAATGAAAAATAGATGGCTATTGAATGAATGAATGGATTCCTGGGTGCAAATGCATGTGGTGACCCAAGCCTGGAAGTTTATAGGTAACTGTTATGAATCTGGCTTCAAGGGAAACTCTGTATCTTGTACCTCTGGTTTACATTTTCGGTAAGGACTTCCCAGATTCTTAGTAAATGGTAAAAAAAGAAATTCAGAAAAAGGAGATGGGAATTTAAATCACGTCTTACCATATTTCCTTTGGGTCACCCTGCGTTGTTAAGCCCATGTCTCTTTTTCAGAGTACTAAGCATGTTTCAGCCTTTCCAGGTAGTTAGAAACAGGAAAGGAGCAGGAGAAAATGCAAACCAACCCTTAGCTTTTAAAGGGAAGAAGGCCTTTGATTTACACATTGTTTCAATTCTCTGATTAGCAAATTCTAAATACTTCCTAAGCTTGATTCTGACCAGCAGCCTGGACAAGGTGGCCACTGAACCAGACACCACTGCAGCCACACACGGAACCATTTGGAATGGAGGTAGACGAAGCCAAGCCTGTAACTGCCCAGCTTTCCAGAGAGGAAACCTCATTTGAAACACCCATTGCTTCCTGAGTGCCAGCCATTTATTGCTTTTGTTTCCAACCAGCCAACACATCAAAAGAATTAAGGGGATTAAGAAGTAGAAGAACCCAATGACTTCATGCATCAAAACAGGGGCAGTGTTGAATGAAACCATTTCTGGGCAAAGCCACTGCACAACAATGGACCGTGACAAACAGCCCAAGGGAAAGAAATACCTCCAGCTTGTTCCCCTCCTTCCACTCTTACCTAACGCACAGGGCAAGACCAGATACATTTCCCGATAAAAGCATAGAAGAGATGTGAGTCAGGTCCCCTTAGGTTTAGAGATCTGCACGGTCTTCCTGCCGCAGAGGGTATGGACAAGGGCATTGCTGACAAGCATGCGACTCAGTACAATACTTTTGGAAAGCATTTTGGCAACATTATCAAGAGCCTTACGACTACTTTGATCCATTAATTCCACTTCTGGAAAGCAATCCTGAAGAATTAGCTCACAATTCACATAAATTGCACATGAATGTGGACCAAAACTTGTCCGTAACACAAAAACATAGAAAATAATCTAAATATTCACCAAGTGAGGAAATTTAGAACTTTTTCTTGGAATAATATACAACCTTTATGGTTATGTTTGCATAAAGATGGCCAGAAAATCATGCTAAATAGAAAAAAATGTATATGTGTATGAAATTCAAAGATAGGCTAGTAAAATTTGATTTGTTTATTAAATTATAGAGACACTGAAATCCGTGTAATAAAAAACATCAGATACCTTAATGTTAAATACTCAATCATTTGGGTGAGTTACCAAATGCTACTTCATTAATGTGAAAATTGAGGTAACTAAAATCTTAAGTTAACGGGGGTGGCTCCTTGTCCTAAAGCATGTACGGAAAATGTGCAAGAGAGAACTTTTGATAATGGATACGGTAAAGTCAAAAGGAAGACATGGGTTATAGGTCATCTGCCTGTGGGGGGGGTGTGTGTGTGTGTGTGTGTGTGTGTGTTTTGTCTGTATGTGTTAAATGAAATTGAGCACATTTGATTATTTAAAAAGAGCCTGGAGAATCCTAAGATGTGCCTATTTTCTTCTGCATTTTGGTCATGTGTAAATGTGGGCAGCTTGAGGTTAGTA
Organism: Avahi laniger; assembly: GCA_963575035.1. NCBI lineage: Eukaryota > Metazoa > Chordata > Mammalia > Primates > Indriidae > Avahi > Avahi laniger. Next base: position 10,217 of record CAUYSK010003239.1, read on the forward strand.
AACCACCAGGGCACGGTCCAATCACTGAGGACTTGGTTCTTCCACTTTCTGGAAGATGTTGGGATGAGACATCTAAACATTTTTGACTCCGTTTGCCTCTAGAAAAATACGAGCTAGTAATACTTGCCCTGCATGACTCATTAGTTTATTTTGGAGATTCAAGGAATATGTGAAAAAAATCCTTATAATTCTAAGGCTACATTTTTTAAAACCATTTTACATTCAAGTGACAATGATAAATAAACTTTTAAAAGTTATAACAATACCAGTATTCCACCTAAAAAGAAATCATTTATGTCAAGACTAAAAATATGTAGTGTACAATTCCAGCAACTCTGCCATCATTTACTTTACTTGGTTTGTAAATCTATATCTAAACAATGTCCACGTATTATATTTGACTGATATGTCTCTTAAGTGTCTCTTAATCTATAAAATTCCCTCTCTCCGTCTCTCTCTCTCCCTCCTTTTCTATCTCTCCCTCTCCCCTCTCCCCATCTCCCATCGTTTATTTTCTGAAAAAACCAAGTCCTTTTTTCTTTTTCATGCTTCTCACATTCTGAATTTGACCATATAGTGCCATTTAGCATGTTCTTCTTTCCTCTGTAAATCTTGAGCCTTGATGGAGATTTAATCAGATTCATGTTGGTTTGTTGTTTGTTTTTAGACAGAGTCTTGCTCTGTTGCTCAGGTTAGAGTGCCATGGCATCAGCCTAGCTCACAACAACCTCAAACTCCTGGGCTCAGGCAATCCTCCTGCCTCAGCCTCCTAAGTGGCTGGGACTACAGGCGTGCTACCACACCCGGCTAATTTTTTGTATTTTTGGTAGAGATGGGGTCCTCCCACCTCAGCCTCCTAGAGTGTTAGGATTACAGGCATGAGCCACCAAGACTGTCCTGTTGTTTTTTTTTCCTTCAAAAAACACACTTTATCAACTTCAAAGGTCAAATACTATCTTATTACCTTTCTCTTATGCTGTTAACATTTATCAGTGGGTTTGGGGGTTGTCAATTCAATGCATTCATTTTTAACTTCTCCATTGGCCTTTCATCTACCAGTTTTAGCAACTGTCAAGGATCATTGTTCAGATTTATTTTTAAGTTAAGTTAATTCCTTCTGCTCCAATCAGCTGTGAAATTCTTCTGTAAAGAAGCACTTGTACTCCTCTACTACTATTAATAAATATAACCAGTATGAGAAAGGAAGGATAAATACATGAGCTTTTTCCCCCCCATTTTCTTGGTACCAGATTTTCAAATAATGATTTTGTGCCTTAATTTCCTAAAATTATCAGTGAGATGTATTTTTGTGTCATTGTGAACTTAAGGATGAGTTCTAATCTATTACAGCTAAATTTCCTTTCACTGATCCAATTCATTCCTTTGTCAGTACAGCTCTTTCACATTGGTGGCTGTGTGCTGTTTTGGAATAACCCAAATAGGTATAAATAGCTCTCTTGTTTTCTGGTGAATATAACGTTTTATGTTTCTTTGTACATTTCCTGTCCCAGATCTGGAATCAATCTTTCCCCAAAAATTATTGGTTCCCTTTAGTGGAAAACAGTATTTAATATTTAGAAATAACAATTTTGAATCCAAAGGTTATTATTAATATTGGGTATTGTTAGCACTTAATAGACCATTTCACTGGACACAGCTGGGGTGTAAGCATTTTTTTTAAAGACAAAATTCATCATATGTTCATAAGAATATTTTCAATTCAAATTTAAGAAAAAAGTATTAACTTATTTAATTTTGTGATTTTATCTCTTTTCTTTTGCATTAAAGTCTTAGTTTGAAACAATTTTTAAGTAATTACACAGTTCTTTTATCTTAATATTATGTGTATTACTGTGCTACATTAGTCACAACTAATGGATAAATTTTGATATATTGCTCAACATGTATATATGTATAGTAACAGCAATATTATTACAAATAATGCTAGTTATAGTTTTGTAATTAGTATTTATTACTAAATGCTATATATCTCACAAAGCCTATCCAGTCAAATAATATTTTTAAGCCAGCAAATTTATATAGAGTTAGAATTATTTGCTTTATTTTGTTTTTGATTTTTAGGCATCATTTGTATTTTTTAACTTTGTTTTATAATTTTAAACTCATTTGCTCATTTCCAAAATAAATAAATAAACCCATTAAATAAGCTAGAGTTGAGAACTCTAGATTTCATTGCATCCTCTTTACTCTTTTACATCCCTTCTCCCATGTATAACTATTTTTATTAAATTATCTTTATCTATATCTATCTATACCTATATATAGTACACTAGATATAGTTGAAAAACATATTACTGAATTGGAAAAGAAATCTGAGGAAATTATTCAAACATACAACAAAGATGGCAAATATAAAAAAAGGAAGAGCATTTATATCCTTAAATGCATGTTTTAGAAACCAAGACTGAGAAATAACGACCTAAAAATTCCATTGAGGAAGCTGGAAATTAAAACCAGAGTAAACACAAAAGAAGTAATTAAAGGAAAGATATTATAAAGTTAGAAAACAGAAATTTACAGAGTAAAACACAGAGAAATACAAGAGATAATTAAGAAAACCACAGCTGTTTATAAAAACAAAATAAAACAGCACAACTAATACTTCCTGGAAAAGAATAAAGTGTGAGAAGTGTTTACAGAACAGAAGGGGCTAAAAAGGCAGACAACTAAATTCAATGTATCTTGGATAGAATCCTGAAACAGAAAAAGGATGTGATGGAAAAGCTAATTACTGTAAATTCAAATAAAATGTGAAGTTTAACTGAGCAATGTATCAAAATTTACTTATTATTGTGACCAGTGTATACCATGGTAATGTAAGATGTTAGCAATATGAGACACTGGGTGAAGAGTATTTGAGCTCTCTCTGTACAATATTTGAAAATTTTCTTTAAATCTAAAACTATTCTAAAACTAAAATTTTATTTTTAAAAATAATTACTGTACCAGAAATATATTATCTGTTTGTAGAATAGGTATGTTGGAGGTCCCCGAGATCACCTCCATATTGAGAAATTCTCTAGTAGGACTAAGTGTACTCGGCATATAATTGTACTCATAGCTAAGATTTCTTACAGTAGTGTAGTAAAGATACACCTGTATCAAAGCAGAAAAAGAGATAGATGGAGTCTGGGGAAGTCCATGGTTAGACTTTCTCAGGCTTGCCCTCTCCCACACAGAGTTCTCACTTGTCACACTCTGAACAAAAATGCAATGTGCATGTAATGTTTCTGCCCAGGGTAAACTACTCAGCACTGAAGGTGTTTATTGGGATGTGGTTATACATAGGTACCTTCTGCCTAGCAGGTAGCGACATTCCAGACTCCCAAAGGAAAGCAAGTATTCATCATAAACCATGTCGTTTGCACAGTCTAGACACAGAGTGAACCTCCTTTATCAGTCAAGGAACGTTTTATTTCAGCATAGAGAACTGTTTACCAGCTATGTTCTCAGACACCAGTCAAGGGCCGAACATATAAGGAGACATTTCTGAAGATTGCATTCTTGGGTTTACCATATTAACTCTTTTCTGCACAGTAGAGCACAAGTTTTTGGTTTTGTTTTGTTGTTATTTTAAATGTATCTCTACATACATTAAACTGAGCCTCTTAACTCTATATTTGTGATGCTTAATTTTAGGTTTGAACTTGTCTAGGCTATGATACCTAGCTGTTTGGTCAAATGCCTGTCTAGATGTTTCTGCGAAAGTATTTCTTTTTTTAGATGTGTTTAACATTTAAACCAGTAGTAGATTTTTAATACAGCAGATCATGTACTATAATGTGGCTCTCTCTCTCTACACACACACACACACACACACACACACACACACACACATACACATATTCTTATTCTTTTTTTCTTTAGTTGCTTACAACTCCATTCAGTGAAGATATCATAGTTTATTTTACCAGTTCTCCTAATGGACATTTGAGTAGTTTTTAATTCAATCATTTAATACATCACAGTGTTTCAATTCATAGTCCTATCCATACATTATCTCATATTCTTGTCAGTGTGTTTGAAGTAGATACCTAGAAGTAAGATGACTGCATCAGGTGATTTTACGAGGCATTTGTCAAGCACTTTAAACACCATTATAATGAACAATGCTCACTCACATCTACTTGGGCATAATTTATTCTCATCCTCTGAATCCAAAACAGAAGCCATTTTGTATATTTCAAACTCACCATTGTATATTTTAAGGGTTCAGATATAGAGATGACAAAACCCTAAATCAAAGATAATTAACCCAAAAGGTTGCGGTTAATTAAGACAGGGGTTGAAGTAGAAGGTGTACGCATGGAGAAGCAATAAAGTGAGAGTTCGAGTTCAATGGGAGTAGAAGTGTGGACCTGTGAAAGGAAACCCCACTTCTTGGGGAAGCAAGGAGAAAGCAAGTTAAACTGAGAGGCAGTTTAAAACAGCCACTCAGAAAACAATAAACAAAACTCATCTTCTGCTTCCAATTAATGTGTGCATTCAAAATAACTCAGTTTGTCTCTATACAGAGTAACTAAAATGTAATTGGATTTTAGATATCCTATATTTTTATGTTAATTTATTCAACAAGAAGATAATTGGACCAGGAACTGCAGAAATGAGCACTGCTTCTCCCAGATGCCCTGATCACTTTAGGCTGACAGGAGACGTGTGAAGAGCACGAGTCTTGGGGAAATAGCAGGTTTGGAGGGCAGAAGAGAGAGCAGGGAGTGGAGGAAGATTGGCCTTCCTCAGACCCTTGTCCTGGGGGGATATTCAGAAAACATGACCTGGTTCAGGGATATTTTCTGGCTACTATTTAGGAGAGTTATTGATTTGGACTATATGAAAAAATGTCTTAAGCTGCAACATCAAAGACAGATCCAGGGATCCTATGAAAAGAAACCTCTTAAGAAATGAAAAGAAGAGTAAAAATGTCAGCAAGCTAAGTCATGAAGTTCAGGATCGTGTCTGCTTTTGTTCCCAGTTGTATTCTCAATGCGTGAGATGTAACAGGCATTCAGGACGACTATGTCCAATGAATTAATGAATGAAAATACACCGGAAAGTAGACTATACTTTTTATAAGAGCCTGATGATTACATTAATCTCTTGCTGAGTAATTCATAGACCTAACACACATTAGGATCTCCATAAACATTCTGTGGGTAAATATTCACCCCAATCTACATTTTCTTCATAGGAACTGATGGCTCCATCGTGAATCTATGGGCTCACTCCCCTGAGTATGGTTGACTTTTTGTTTTATCTGGGCCACCACACTACATCCTTTGGAAGCATTCTGGGGGACAGCTTTCCCATCCTCAGCAACCACCTTCTTCAGATGCATGCAGAAACAAAAAAAGCATCCTTCGGCCCTGGGGCTTCCTCTGTTAATCAGCACGGGGAATTAGAGAACCAAAGTAACAAACACAGGCTTGTGGGAATACTGTCCGATTTCTCAAGAGTTTCCCCAATCTACCCCCTTTCTCAGACGGGATCTCAATATCCCAGTGGCTTCCAGTTGCCCTTGCATCTCAGAAAGGCTTTCACCAAATCTCTTTTCTCCTTGAGACCCTGAAACATCCTCTACAATTTGGACTCAAGCTCACATAGAATAACTCCTTTCATCAAGTGTCCTCTTGCCAGAACTAGGTCCAACAGTACAACTGGGATGAAGTAGCAGGTGGGCACCATCATTCATTTACATTTGGCCTAAACTTGTGTTTTACATTTGTGGAGACCTCCAGGGTGAATGACCCTCTCCTCAGTCCTCACCCACCTTCCCATCTCTGCAGGACTGGATGTTTTGTGCCATTTTTAAAGTTCCTCTGACTAACTAGAATTAATGATAAAACTACTTTAAATTACCTGCCTAAAAACAGCTAGTGCCTGAGTTCTTCCCACTCTAAGTAATTTTAACACGCTATGTGGTCGACTTGAAATTCACAGGTGAAAGTTCAAAGAGCCCACTTTTAAGAGTCAGATAGAACTAAGTGGTTCATTCATTCATTCATTCATTCCCCTCTGTCCCCATGCCCTTTTAGTGTTCCTGCTAGTTTTCTGGCTACTCTTTTCCTTTGCCTCTTCTATGCTTTAATGCTTATTCCAGGCTTTCTACTTTTCTCATTACACCACCTCCTTGGGTATTTTACCCACGTCGTTCTTTCATGACCATTTACATGCCAATAACAGTCAAATGTGCCCCTCAACACTGGACTGCCCCTAAAAGTTCTTGACCTGTAGCACATGTACATGGATGCCGCGGGAGTTCCAGAACTGAGCATGAACTATCCACCCACAAACAGGATCCTCCTCCAGGAATCCTTACCGGTGTTTACCATAACAGCAGCACCAGTGTTGTAAGTCAGAAATCTAGGGCTCATCCTTATAAATGTATTTTCCCTTCCTCCACACCTATGTCTCATCTGCCAAAAAGTCCTGTCTGTTTTGCCACCTAAATACCTCTCGCCCCCATCCATTTGGCACCACCTTTTTTTAGCCTCTGCATAAAGCTCCTCTCTGGACTGCAGCAATAATCTCCTAACTCTTCTATCCACGAGCATCCCACTGTCCGTTAGTCTATCCGCAGAGCTATGATCGAAGGGATTTTTAAGCACAACACAAATTGCTTTATGTCCCACCTCTCCACTCTACTTTTGAAATAAAACTTCAAAGGCTTTTTTTCTTTTCATTTTTTGTTTTTGCTTTTAAAATAAAGACCAAGGCACATTCTGGCCCTGCCTCTTTCTCCAGTTTTTCTTTATTATTTTCCCTGCCCTCCACTCCCTGTACTCTTATACTCTTTCCATTATGTTTGATTCATTGTTTGTTTGTTAGGTTGTGTTTTTGCCTTTTTGCTATGTGCTTTCCTGCCACAGGACCCCTACACACGCTATTCCCTACTACATTAAAATTTCTTCCATGTTCTCTCGTCCTAGTTATCTCAAGACCCTATTTATTGCCTTCCTTCTGATTTAATGTGCATCACAATGTTATGTATATTATGAACAATAGTAATCATTATAGCACTATTTTACATAAGGTGTAAAAATTAAAAACATAAATATGTACTAATGCTGGAATAATTAAAGAAGTTATGGCATAACCTATGTTGTAGTATTATGCATCAATTTAAAACATATTTCTAAAAATTTCAATAAACTTGTTATTTTAAAATAAATTTTATTGTATATATTCGAGAATGACAACATGATGTTATGGGATGCATATAGATGGTAAAATGGTTACTATAGCAAAGCAAATTAACATATCTATCATCTCACATAGTTACTTTTCTTGAAAGAGCAGCTAAAATCTACTTATTTAACAAAAATCCCTAATACAGTATAATCTTATTAACTATAGTAATCACGTTGTACATTAGATCTCTAGAATTAATTCTACATATTTCTTTATGTCCTTTGACCTACATCTCCCCTGTTCCTTCCCCCACTCTCAGCCCCTGGTAACCACTGCTTTACTCTCTATCTCCATATATTTGACCTTTTTTTAAATTAGATTCCACATGTAAGTGAAATAATCATGCAATAGTTTTCTTTCTGTGCCCGGCTTATTTCACTTAGCATAAAATATGCTTATAAAATAAAATAGAAAAATAGAAACACATGATTATATTTTCTATAAAATTCAGATTCTCTTAACATCAAATAAATAGAAGCGTTATTGTATATATTTGTGCATTTATGCCCACAGAAAAAAAGTCTAGACATATATTCCTAAATATATAAGTAGTAATGTCATAGAGGTGAAATCATAGTGAATGTTTATCTTATTTCCGTATTTTTGTTTTCCATATTTTATGCATCAAATATGTTATTGTTTTAGTTTTTGTAAGCATTAACTTTCAAGCTATAAATATTTTTTAAAAAGTTTTAGGAGATCACTGGCATAGATGTTGGACAGGGAAAGAATGGAGAAATAATGTCCCTCTAACTTATTCACGCTGGTGGAAGAAAGATGTTGAACTCTGTGGGACAGGCTGGGCAAGTGTGAGTGTTGTGTCAGGGGTATGGTCATTATCCTGATTTCTAACCAGTACGTATTTTGATAGTGACATCAGGAAATCTTCTCTAGGGCCATCCTGAGCTTGTAAAGATGACTGGCCATTAAAAACTTGACAAATAATAGAAAAACTGGGGACTACCAGTTGGCTCTTTCCTGCTTTGGCCAAATTCTCCATGTCCTTCTCTTAGTTCTATGATACCCAATAAGCCATGACTCTATCAGATGCAAAGCTTATGTTTCTTTAAAATTGGTAAAGAAACAAAAATGGAGTTATGTGTTATGTTCTGTATGGATCTGGACAGGCTTTGTGAAATTAGAGGAAAATGAGCATGGGAGGGAGGAGATGGAGGGAGGAAGGCGAAGGGAGAGGGGAGAGAGAGAGAAAGAATTTCCTTTTGTAATTCTTCCTCCATTTTAATAACAAAATGAATCACACAGGTTTTGGAAAACTGTGCAAATATTTCAATATACAGCACCAGTTTAAAAAATTCAGAGATATAATAAACATTTGTCAAGAAGTTACCTGAGGCAAATCCACAGCATGGCCCACTGAGCAGCTGCCTTATAGTGTGACTGGATTACACAGTCAGAGAGACATGAGTTTGAACTCCAATCCTTCTACTTGCTGTGTGACTTTGGACAAGTTACCTACTTCTCTATGCCTCAGTTTCTACATCATACTTACCCTGAGGGGTCATTATAAATAATGGAACAGACAGTAAGTATTTAATCATAATCATTTTAATCAAAGAAATTTTATCTTAATCCAAACTTGACTGTTTAACTCTTAGAACTGGATTTTGCTAGAAATAAAAATAGTGGTATTTTGGTACTTATTCGGTATTATAATCTCAAGTCCATGAACCCTCAACGATTACCAAGAGCTCTGTCAGGCTTATGAGAAAGTTTGGGTCTCTGAATTTATGGTGAGTTGTCTGAAAAATGTGCAGTTTGTTTTGTTATTGAAAATTCATTCTTTTGTTAAAGTAGATAACTAGAGAGACAGTGTGTCTTTACCTCTCCCTCACCCCTTGGTTCCCTATCATCCATTCTTACCACAGAGAATGCCTTTCAATGAAACTCTATTTGGCATCGTGGCCAATGACTACTTGGAGAAATATTAAAATAAGCATTCTTACAAAAGCAATTGTTACATTTCTTGTAAAAGCTTGTTGAGAACCACATCTACAGCAATCTATGGTCTTCTCTTTATCTCTCTTTGGCCCCAAGACCATTAGTAGTCATGCTTCTCCTGGTCAGTGGGTTGGTTGTTAGATTGTAGACATGCTGAAATATGTAATTTCTTATTTTTTGTCCTTTCCTTGCTATTATAAAACATCATATAACACTCTAGAAAGAGTTGTGGATATGGCCAGACATAATGTCTCATGCTCATAATCTAAACACTTCGGGAAGCCGAGGCAGGAGAATTGCTTGAGACCAGAAGTTCAATACCATTCTGGACAACATAGGGAGACCTTGTCTGTACAAAGAAAAAAAAAATCAGATTGTGGTGGCACACTTTAGTCTCAGCTACTCAGGAGGCTAAGCTGGGAGGACCGCTTGAGCCTAGGGGTTTGAGGTTGCAGTGAGCTATGATCATGCCAGTGTACTCTAGCTTGAGTGACAATGTGAGAAGCTGTTTCAAAAAAAAGAAAAAAAGAATGAGTGGTGGCCATTTGCTAAACAATTTGTGTATTTTCTTCTATCCTCTATTCCTCGTATCCTTTATTTTATGTGCATACTCTATTACTTTATATATTCCATGTCCTCTATATTTGTCATATCCTATATGTATATACTCTCATATGTATTTATCCTGGTCTCATCCAATTTTTTCTTTTGCCTTAACTTCTTTATTTAAAATACAGTTTTCTTCTGTGCCTTTTTATAAACCATCTGAAAGCATTTTGAGAGGCAATCCAGTGAAGAAAAAAGAAAAAAGATAGGGAGAACAGAAATAGAGAAAGGATAAAGTAAGCCAAGAAAGAAAATCATGAAATATTTTCATAAATAAATAATAAACAAACATAACCCCTCAAGGTAAGCATCACATAGAAAATACATCTACTAAAGTTACCTTTGTGGCAGAGCTACAATAACAAAATTTTGATGATAATATTAACAGATCAAGAATTAGGAAATAGATGTTCAAGAAAGACATATAGTACATATTTGTTGAATGTATGGACCACTATCTTGGGAAATGGATTTCTGACAAGGCTGTGAGTCTTTCCTAAGTGAATGAATAGCAAAGCTTGAACCTTTTAATACTTAGCAGTTAAGATTGTTTGGGCTCAGCAAAAGCAAATCTTAGTATTGTACTCTGCTGTGGTATCGGAGCTTGTCAGTATCCCATCCTCAACTCCGAGTCAGTCTGGAGAGCAGGGAGTTAGGTGCCGTGACTCTCTCCAGGGCCTCTCATCATTCTGAAAGCCTGCAATGGGTTGGATGTTCTAACAGAGGGTAAAAAAGCCAGCTCACAAGCAAGCAAATAAAAGATACTAGATCAAAAAGATCTTTTTAAAGACAGTACATACACCAGCCCCAGGGTATTTCAAATATTTATAATTCTCTACATATTTAATCTTTAAGAGTTCTTGAGATGCTATGTTCAGAATCTGATGCTAACATATCCAGCTCAATGCTGATACTATCAAAGTCATTGAAGGAACTTAGGAAAGAGACGAAGGAAATATATGAAAGACACAAAATAATAAAAACTCCTAAGGCAGTCCACAGGACTACATTCACAGAATGACAGAATTGAAAGGAGCCTTGGAAATCCCATTCCATTGTTTCACAAAAGGAACACGAAGGCACAGGGAGATTTCCCGGCATGGCCATATTTCTCAGAATTGGATATCTTTGAGGATAGAAATGTGGTGCTTTCAAATGAGATGAACAAATAGTGGTTTACAAGAATCACAGAATATTAATTCTATTGCCACCGGTCAGAAATGTGGCAATCATGACATGAGATGGACTAGCACATACCTTTACACTTCAGTAGGGAAGACTATTAGCTACGTAAATTAATAATGCCAGTCAGTACATATTTATTATGGGTTTTTCTCTGAGCCACACTAGAAGGAAAGAAGAAGTTAGAAGAAGCACATGATAAGGACATGGCCTCTGACTTCAGGGAACTTCCACTCTAACTGGGAAGACAAGAGGAAATCACAGAAAAATCTAACGTGTGATTCAGGATAGTCCAGCAGTGTGTAAGCTACATGGCACTCATGTCCATGCTACAGTACCCCTTCTCCGGACCTGATTCAGTGGAGGCATAAATCTCCTTTATAAAGCCCTGGAGGTGTTCATATAGCATCTTCTTAATTTGCTGATTGATAAATCATTTTCCCAATGTAGTTCATTACATTTAAGAACAATCTAAGCCATTCTACAAGATATACATATTTCAAAACATCATGTTGTACATGATAAATGTATACAAGTTTTCTTCTGTCAATTAAAAAAATTTAAAAGAACATTCTAAATGGTAATAGTGTTCCCTATATAGTAATATTGAGCCCAGACTCTCTCCCATTTTCCACGTATAGGGTTGCATAGGAGAACTCTAATTCTTCTTCTACATCACAGTTTTTGGGATATTCTAAGATACTCGACATGGCTTTCTTCTACCCAGACCTTGACTTCTTTCAATCATTCCTCACATAACATGGATCCAGGCCACTCCATTACCTGAGTTCTCCCTAGAACTCAACCCAATGGTCCAGGTGTGATCTCATTGGCTCAGAATGCAGTGGGATGACTGCCTCTTATTCTAAAAAGTCCATTCTATTTCTGTTTCTGTTGCCTGACATTGCATTAATATTTTGGCAACTGCATCCCACAGTTGACTCAGACTGAGCTTAAAGTCAATTAAAACCCCTGCGTCTTTTTCACATGTGTTATTGATAAATTTTCCCCAATTATTCATATGCGTAATTGTTGGTGGGTTTTAGTTTTAAATTTACATTTGTGCCTGTTAAATTTCATCATGTTATATTCAGCCCATTTTTTTAGCTTTTGGAACATTTTTTTGGACCCCTTTTTAGCTCTCCTTCCAAGCTGTGTCACGCACAGGTTGATTTGACTGTACGTATCCTCATCTAAGCTAAGAACAAAAATAAAGTGTTCATTAACCTTAGGCCAAAGCCATGATTTAAAAGTAATAGTCATTTAAGATAAAATCTATCAATTAGCTATAAGTCTTTGGGGCTTGTAATAGTAAAGATAGACTTGGACATGAGGCATTCTGAGATTGGACAGCAGTGATTATAAAGAAGTTTCAGGCATATGAATACACAATGAGTGCAATGCACACCACCCGGGGGATAAACGTGCTTGAATCTCGGACTTGGGGGCAGAGGGGGGGCAAGAGCAACATATGTAACCTAAACATCTGTACCTCCAAAATATGCTGAAATAAAAAAAAAAGGAGTACTATCTAAGTCCTGCTAGAAATGGGAGCACCTGAAAACAAGGTATTCAAAATAAACACACTCAAATA
>CAUYSK010003240.1:0-13627 GCA_963575035.1 Avahi laniger
CATGAGTGGATTAATAAACTGTGGTATATGTATACCATGGAGTACTATTCAGCTTTAAGAAACAATGGTGATACAGCACCTCTTATATACTCCTGGAAAGCACTGGAACACATTCTACTAAGCGAGGTATCCCAAGAATGGAAAAACAAGTACCACATGTACTCACCATCAAATTGGTATTAACTGATCAACACATAAGTGCACATATAAGAATAGCATCTATTGGATGTTGGGCAGGGGGGAGGTGGAACGGGGGAGGAGAGGACGGGTATGTGCATACACAAAGAGTGCAATACACACCACCCGAAGGATGGACATATTTGAAACTCGGACCTGGGGGGAGGGGAGGCAAGGGCAACATATGTAACCTAAACATCTGTACCACCATAATATGCTGAAATAAAAAAAAAATTCTATGCTTCACTTGTAACCCAAAGAGGACCAAATAGCTAAAGCAACCTTAAGCAAAAAGAATGAATCTGGAAGCATGAAATTACCAGTCTTCAAACTACAATACAAGGCTAAAATAACCAAAACAGCATTGTATTGGTATAAAAATAGAGACATAGACCAATAAAACAGAACAGAGAACCCAGATATAAAGCCATCTACGTATAGTAAACTGATCTTTGGTAAAGTAGACAGCAACATATAATGTGGAAAAGAAGCCCTATTCAATAAATGTGCTGGGAAAATTGTTCGGCCATATGCAGAAGAATAAAACAAGACCCATATTTCTCACCACTTAAAAAAATTAATTCAAGCCGGATAAAAGATGTAAATTTAAGGCACAAAACCATATGAATTCTAGAAGAAAATGTAGGAAAAACTCTTCTAGATATCATCTTAGGCAAAGAATTTACTAGTAAGGCCCGGCCCTAAAGGCAATTACAGCAAAAACAAATATAAATAAATGGGACTCAACTAAATTAAAAACTTCTACATGGCTAATGAAATAATCAACATTGCAAATGGACAAATTACAGAATGGGAGAAACTATTTGCAAACTAAACATTTGATAAAGGGCTAATATCCAGAATCTACAAAGAACTCAAACAAATCAGCAAGAGACCAACAAACAAACAACACCATTAAAAAAGTAGACTGAGACATGAGCAGAAGTTTTTGAAAAGAAGATAGACAAATGGCCAATAAAGATATGAAGAAATGCTTAACATCATTAATTACTGTAATTTGCTTCACAGAAATGCAAATTAAAACCACAGTGAGAAATCACCTTACCAAAATGGCCATTACTAAAAAGTAAAAAAACAATTGATGCTGGCATGGATGCAGAGAGAAAGGAAGGTTTACATACTGTTGGTAGGACTGCAAATTAATACAACCTCTATGGAAAAGAGTATGGCGATCCTCAAAGAACTAAAAGTAGACCTACCATCTGATCCAAGAATCCCAATACTGGTTATCTACCCAAAGGAAAAGAAGTCATTTTATCAAAAAGATACCTGTACTCAAATGTTTATTGCAGCACAATTCACAATTGCAAAGATGTAGAATCAACCCAAGTACCCATCAATTTATGAGTGGATTAACAAAATGTGTTTGTGTCTACACACACACACACGCATGCACACACACACACACACACACACACACACCATGGAGTACTATGCAGTCATAAAAAATAATTAATGTCTTTTAAGTCTGTTATCCATCTTGAATTGATTTTTGTGAGAGGTGAGAGGTGGGGATCTAGTTTCAATCTTCTACATGTAGCTATCCAATTTTCCCAGCACCATTTATTGAAAAGAGATTCTTTTCCCCAGTGTATGTTTTTGTCAGCTTTGTGAAAGATTAGATTACCATATGCAGATGGTTTCATCTCTGGATTCTCAGTCCTGTTCCAGAGGTCAATGTCTCTGTTCTTGTGCCAGTACCAAGCTGTTTTAGTTATATAGTCTGGTAGTATAGCTTAAAGTCCGGTAAACTGATACCTCCCAGTTTGTTCTTTTTACTTAAGATTGCTTTGGCTGTCCGAGGTCTTGTCTGGTTCCATACAAAGTGTAGAATTATTTTTTCCAGATCTGTGAAGAATGATAATGGGATTTTGATAGGGATTGCATTCATTCTGTACATCACTTTAGGTAGTATGGACATTTTAACGATATTGATTCTACCGATCCATGAGCAAGGTAGGTTTTTCCATCTGTTTACATCTTCTACAATTTCTTTTTTTAGTGTTTCATAGTTCTCCCTGCATAAGTCTCTTACATCTTTAATTAAATATATTCCTAGATATTTAATTTTCTTTGAGGCTATTGTAAGAGGAATTGTGTTTTTGATTTGATCTTCAGCTTGACTGTTGTTGGGATATATGAATGCTTCAGATTTGTGTGTATTGATTTTGTATCCTGAGACTTTGCTGAATTCATTTATCAGTTCTAGCAGTCTCTTAGATAAGTCCTTGGGGTTTTCTAGATATAATATCATATCATCAGCAAAGAGCAAGAGTTTGATCTCATGTGTCCCCATTTGGAAACCCTTAGTACCCTTCTCTTGCCTAATTGCTGTGGCAAGGATTTCGAACACTATGTTGAATAGAAGTGGAGATAGAGGGCAGCCTTGTCTGGTTCCAGTTCTAAGTGGAAATGCTTTCAATTTTTTCCCATTCAATATGATATTGGCAGTGGGTTTGTCATAGATGGACTTGATAATTTTAAAGAATGAGCCGTCTATGCCTATTTTGATGAGAATTTTCATCATAAAGGTGTGTTGGACTTTGTCAAATCCTTTTTCTGCATCTATCTAAAGAATCAAATGGTCTTTGTTCTTGCTTTTATTTATGTGGCGAATTGCATTTATAGATTTGCATATGTTAAACCAACCTCGCATGAAACCTTAAGAATTCTAAATGAAGATGTTGGGAAGACCCTTTCAGACATCGGCCTAGGCAAGGAATTCTTGAAAAAGACAAGTTTCTTATGGTTCACTTGAGAGTTTAGAGACTTTGGCATTAGGATTTGCCAGTAATCTGGATTAACATCCCCTGGTTGTCACAGAATTCTGGGATCACTGATGACCTATACGGCTTCAATTTACAACTCCATTCTGAAGGGACAGAGCTTTTTATGTAACTATGATTTTTAGCTTTCCTAGAAAGCAAAACACTAGTTCATTCATTCCTTTAGTCATTTATTCAAGAATTTACTGAATGTGTAACATACCCCACACGTTGTTCTGAGGAAACGTACACACATAAGTAAACAGTGTGCAAGATAGTGAGGAACACTAGGAGATGACATAGCAGAGGAGGAGCCAGATGGGGGCTTTCTAATTTTAAATATGGTGGTCAAGGAAGGGGTAATTGAGAAAGTGACACTTGAGGAAAGTCACAAAGCAGATAAGTGAGAAAGGCATGTAGACCTCTGGGGGAAGTTTCCAGGCAGAGGGAAGAGCAAGTGCAGCAACTGAGACATGGGACCATGGCTGGCAATTGGAGAGAAATGAGGGGGCCAGTGTGGCTGGTGCAGAGGGGGGCAGGGGACAGGAGAGGTCAGGGAGGCCATTGCAAGGATTGTGGCTTTTAATCCAAAGGAGCGAGGAAGCCACCTGTGTGATTTGTGTGGAACAAAGGAATTTTTTTGAAGGTCATCCTTCTGTAGCAGGAATCAACTTGTGCCTGCAGTTTCTGCAGCCTGCCTTTAGTGGTTGGTTCCCCGCTGGGTCCCCACAAAGCTCAAATGTCCAGTGAGCCCTTTGAGTCCCATGAAAAGTGTGTGTCACTACAAAGTCATCCCAACCTGGAGACTGCTCTATCACAGCACAGGAGAATCGGCCGTAAAAGCCAGAAGAGGCAGTTACATTGCGCAGGGAGTATGTTCTAGAAAATTTTTGAAAAATGGGAAATCTGAAACAGAGTAAGCAGGGGTAGAGAGAACAAACAATAACTCCTCATTCCCCTGCCCACATGCCCTGGCAACCACCACTCTGCTTTCTGTCCCTTGAATTTGACCACTCTGGGCACCTAGTATAAGTGGAATCACACAATCCTTGTCCTTTTGTGTCTGCTTATTTCACCTAGTGTAATGTCTTCCGGGTTCATCCGTGTTGTCGCATGTGTCAGAATCTCATTCCTTTTTAAAGTTCAATAATATTTCATTGTATGGATACACTTAAGCTCCTTTTAAAAATTATTTGTACAAATTTACAGGGTACATATTGCATAGTGGTGAACTCAGGGCTTTTAGGGTATCCATCCCTCGAATAACCTACATCGTACTCATTAACTAATTTCTTATCATCCACCCCCTGTCACCCCTGACCCTTCTGCATCTCCATTGTCTACCATTTCACCATGTCCACGTGAACACATTTTTTAGCACCCACTTATGAGTGAGAACATGCAATATTTGGCTTTCTGTGCCTGGCTTGTTTCACTTAAGATAATGAGTTCCAGTTCGATCCATGCTGTTGCTGAAATCTCTCCTTCAGCCCAGCATCAACACCTTGGACTTTCCTTTATCCATTCATGCCACCAGCACCTCCTCAGACAATGATTTTGGGGAGACTCCTGGAGGAGGCAGGTGGTTGGAGCCAGAGGAGAGGAGGAAGGAGCTCAGGATGTAAGTTTAGCGTCAGAGTCAGAGAGAGCGGCATGTGAGAGTGTCACCGCCTGATGGCTTCTGTTTCTTTTTGGAGGGAGAAGTTAATCTACAAAGAACACATACGATGACAGGAAATCCACAGCCTCCTGGGAAGTTCCTTTCAATTCTTTCTCCATCTCAGGTACCAGCACTGCTCTGTGGGTTTTGTGGAACAAGATCATAACTAACGACGTAGTTCTAGAAAATGAGATCTCAGATTACACAGCTATCCTAAGAGGGAATATTACACTCTTTCATCTATTGATTTATTGCTTATTTGGTCTTCACAATAAAGCACTTTGTTGCTGTGTCATTTTAACCTGTGTCTCAAGGGGACGCAATGCTATGCAGAAGCACCTTGGAAAGTTATTTGATGTCAGTAATACAGAGGCAGATCTCTCCTTTCCCCCACTAACCCTCGGAACAAAGCAGTTTCTTGACAACCTCAATTAGAGCTGGATCACACTGAGGCAAGAGGAAGTGGGAGAAGGAAAAGGATGAGAGAAAAGGGAAGAGCTGGTGCAGTCGGAGTCTCTGCTCTGAGGCTGGTGGCCACTGCTGATGACAGAGCCCATCCCCCAAACCGCTTCAGAACAGGGAGTGATGGCTCCCTACTACCTGCCCCTTCTATGAAAAGTTCACTATTCAGGACCTGAAAAATAAAATCTAAATGTATATGCTGTTCTGTCTCATAGGACAAAAACTTTAAACCTCAAGGCAAACATGAAACTGAGGTGAAGTAACAACTGAAAACCAATGAAGAGCTTTTTTTAGTTAAATGTGTAGGTGCTGCAGATTTGATTAAGCCTGGATAGTATAATTCTTTTAGCCTGTTATTAGCCAGTTATCGGAACCATCCAACTAGATTTCTTTGAACTGCTTGATGTAGCAGGCACAATTTTGATCAACAATGTTGAAAATCTTCAATATAATATTGTAGGCTATTAAGTAATGAATTCATTAATTCTTGCTGTCTAAGCAGAAACACAGATCATTAATTCAAGTAATGGAAACCTTTTGCAAAATAGTGAGCCAGGAAAGGGCCTTTATGGGAAGGATACTGGAGTATCTTATAAAATTTAAGGAAAAGTTGAGCAGCAAAGTCTTAGAATGGGAACCAGGGTATCTCTAAAGTTCTCATCCTAGAGTTCAGAGTCATTCATTGCTGTTGTCCTATGAATGATGCGATTCAGCTCCTGCCTTTAGATGTCCTCATCTCAAGTGCCCATCAGAAGCTAAGACTGACATGCTTAAATTCCACATTCCAAAGCGAGAGACTCTGATTTAATGGTTTGGAGTCAAGTGTCAACCCAGACCCAACCCTAACATTTATAAGGCCTGAATCAAGAGTGTAATTAGATTTTATCAAAGACACCTGCACTCGAATGTTTATGACAGCACAATTCACAATTGCAAAGATATGGAATCAACTTAAGTGCCCATCAATACATGAGTGGATAAAGAAAATGTGGTATATATACATATATACACTGTGGAGTATTACTCAGCCATAAAAGGAATGGAAAGAATGTCATTCATAACAACTTGTATGGAACTGGAGACCATTATCCTAAATGAAGTATCTCAGGAATGGAAAAACACACACTACATGTCCTCACTAATAAGTGGGAACTAAATGATGGGTGTACATGGGCACAAAAAGGTGAAAAGGACATTGGAAACTAAGAATGGGTGAGCGATAAAACTTACCTATTGGGTACAATGAACACTGTCCTGGTGGGAGGCACACTGAAAGCCCTGACTGCAGCATTAGAGAATATATCCATGTAACAAAACTTGAAAAAAAAAAAAAAAAGAATTTTATTTCATTATCTTCCTGCATCCTATCTTGCTGTTAAAAATATAATGTCAATCTGGGGGGAAAAAAGTGTATTGGAGACCCTCATGCCAACTGTGTAAATATCAAAAGTTACGAATCAAGGTAATAACATGGTAAAATGTGCTATCTTCGTGCCTTGGCAGGTGTACTTCCCTAACAGTCTGAAAGTCTAGGTTCAAATTTAGAATTCTTGGATTCCATCGGGTACTGTGTCCCAATGTAGCAGCAGAGACAGAGAGAGTCAGCCCCTAGCCCACTGCCCACCTGCTTTGTTCTCCCACCCCTGGCTTATGAATACCAAAGCTCCACATACACCCCCACAAATGCCTGCTCTTTCCTACCACCTGGGCCTAGCACTGCATGGCTCATGTGGGTCCTATGAGTGGCTTTGAGGCTGTTTGGACACGGATTCCGGGGCCCTAGATTTCCAACACCGTCAGTGGAAGGGGTGCACTTTGAGTGGGATGGGGTTCAGTGGAGGAGGGCAGAACATGACACCCAGGGCAGGGGTCCCTCTCACCCAGGTGTCACCTCTGATACCGGCTGTAATAGCAGGAAGAATTATTACTCTGGTTGTACTTGGGAAATTATGTCTCATTTTATTACAAAGCTAGTTGAACGTGTTAAAGAATAAAAAAGGAACCTTCTATTCAAACACTTAGTTTACTTGCACATTAAGGCAAAACAGACCCAAATTACCTAGGTACTACCCAGGACATAGGAAGACAGAAATAAATGGCCACAGTGACACAGTAAATCCTAAGCAACTTGTCTTCTTACTTCTGAAATGAAAACTGCTTATTTTTCCAAGAAAAAAAAATTGGCAAAGGTTTCACTTTTAAAGGTCAAGTAGACTATCAGTGACAATTTTGTGGCTTTGTTCTACAAGATTTCTATTTCTCCACAGGAAAAACAAAACAAAACAAAACAAAACAGCACAATACCTGAAAACTATTCAGATTAAAAGTCTGCTCAGCTTTTATTCCATCATTTTTCTCTGCTGGATTTCTTAACAGACACATCTATGTGCAACAATGATCTTCAGGACCTTACGTGACCGATCCTCTTCATGAAGATCTAATTTCCTATTTTCTGACCTCAGTTTCCACTGCTAAAATTAAGTTGTATGACACCAAAA
The DNA here is from genome assembly GCA_963575035.1 of Avahi laniger. Taxonomy (NCBI): domain Eukaryota; kingdom Metazoa; phylum Chordata; class Mammalia; order Primates; family Indriidae; genus Avahi; species Avahi laniger. Next base: position 7,584 of record CAUYSK010003240.1, read on the forward strand.
GAATGAAAAAATGATGGCTCTCTCAAAAAAGTCAGTGTAAATAGCTCCAACTCTAAGGACTAAAAACAAAAGATAGAAAATAGTTTGTGCACAACTGTTTTAAAAATTCCTTAAAAATTGTAAGTAGGATGCTTTTTAAAGTTGATGATATCACTGTGGTTTCTCATTGACTAAAGAATAAAGTCCAAGTTTATTGCAATTTTCCTCTTTCTAGTCTTCTTGCTACTTTCTAGCCTCCCACACATATAACAGTATTCTTCCTATGGCTTCACTTTAGTTGTACCATTCCTCTTGTTCTAGAACTTGCTAAAGTAACTTCGATAGCTTCCAATGAATTAGAAATCTATGTTCTCTACATCCACTTCAACAGTTCATACAGTCAGAGCTATCAAAATATATTCACACTCAGTAAAGGCTTCAACATCACAGTTCCTCATCTGTCGTCCATTAGTTGCACATGTAGGCAATTCTCTACTGCTTTGCTAGTGTGAAAGAACTACTCCAATTAAAATGAGTTAAACAACTTTTTCCAAGGGTTTTTGTTTTTGTTTTTTTTTTGAGAGACAAGGTCTCATTCTATTGTCCAGGCTGGAGTGCAGTGGCATAATCACAGCTCATTGCAGCCTCAAACTCCTGGGCTCAAGCGATCCTCCCTCCTCAGCCTCCCAAAGGTCTGGGATTACAGGCGTGAACTCCTGCTTCTGGCTCCAAGTTATGATGGTTAGAATTACTTATAAATGCAGAGTCAGCTTTTTCTTCTTAGTAGAGTCACTTCCCTCCAGTCACTTATTATTTTAAAAGTTCATAAGTCTCAATGCTATATGGCACCCAGTTTCTTAGGTAACATCTTCACCCCATCATCCCTTCCATCCCTGTTGAGCTTTTATCACTTCCTACCTTGGAAGGCCAACCTTCAGAATGGAGTTGAGTTTACCACAAACATTTGGTGCTTCTTGCTTATATTAGTGTAACTAAGAACAAAAAGGAAATACAGAAACTGACCTAGAGGCAAAACCCAGAGTATCTGGGAGCCATAGAATATGGAAGCCAAGAGACCTCAGCACCTTAGTGTCACTAAATGATAACTGGTGATGATCATAACCACTCTCTGTCACAAAAGGTTAATTATCAGCCTTGTGTCAGTTAGGATGGGTTTGCATTTTAGGATGAATTCCTACCACAATAGTTAAAATAAAAATATTCATATTTATATTGTTCTCACCACATAGAAAACTAGTCTATATGGAATAGCATTCTTTGTTGAGAAGTCCATGGAATCTCTCCAATCACCCATCTAAGACACAGAATATATACCTATTAGCACAGTTAGAGATAATGCTCTTAAAGTTACAGATTAGATCACAGACAAGCCATATATGATTGGTATAGACAAGCCTCGCCCTCCTCACAACCAGTGTCTCATAGGAACGAGGTGTCCAATAAGGATAGTCCGAGGGAGTAAAAGAAAACAAGGTTATCACAATTACTAAGAAAACCAGTAAAAATTACAGTGTCTATTAATAGTTGGGCCTGCTAGCAATGGTGTGCACAGGGAAGCAAACTGACATCAAGTATGTGTCTTTACCCATTGATTTCTTCCGGTTACCTGGACTGCTCTGTGGGCGGGAAGGTAACCCGGGGAGTCCCGCATGGATGCAGAAACAAGAACATGGAATGTTGCGAGGGAACCTAGCAGGGGATACTGGAAATGAAACATCAAATACCAATTTCACTATATACATTTTATCTGCATCGTTTTCATGATTCTGAGTGTTCCAAGAAAGGAAATACTTACATGCTAATAATCTATATACACAAACACATAAACTCACATATGTTCTACCATCTCTGTGCTTTGGACAATTTGAGATGACAGCTCTGGAGGTAACTGATGATGATCATAATCACTGTCTGTCACAAAAATGTTGTATTTGGTGATGAAAAACAGTATTTTTCTGTACACTGATGGGATTTCTTACTCTGGCTGGTGACTGCAGTTGCTGGGGAGCCTAAGAGCTGTTTTCAAAAATGCTCTATCATGTGGCCAGCCTTGAAAACAACCACCTCAATCTTGCTGGTGGCCCACCATGGTGCCCAGCTCAGAGTCGGTGCTCATTAAATGTTTGCTGAAGTTACAATCTGCCTGCACATTGATTTTCCACCTGTCTGCAGCTGTGTTCCATCTCCCCCGTCCGGGCTTTGCTATCCTTTCGTCATCTGTCGTTCCCTGCCCCCACCCTGCAGCCCGCTTTGCAGGAGCGGCACTCCTTACATTGCTGCCCACATCTGTCTGCGCTGGCAGAGAGATGTTTCGCCCCTAATGTCAGGTGGCATTCAGTAGGAGTCACTGGTGATGCTAACGGAACTAGTTAAGAATCAGGCTGAGACACATGAGCTATAAAAACATATGAAACAAGATAAAATACTGCGTATATATCATCCGCTCTCATGTTTTATATACCTGTGGCCCCAGAGCTGCCAGTTGACTTAAGGACACGCTGTCCCCGAATCCAAAACACACTAACGTGTAGTTTGCTGCAGAAGCAGGATGCTTTTGGAAAACACTTTTACTTCTTTATTGCTAAGAAAATCATTTGACATTACAGCTTCTTTTGTGCAGGTCAGAACATTTCCTCTGATTCCTTCTGCAGTGATCTTACATACTTTTGCTTACATATCCTCTAAAAAATTTTTGAAGATCTCCTCACACATTTTAAAGTTGGTTCTCATATTTTTTTATCATAAGTTTAATAGCAGTAATGAATATATCATAGTATTTCAGTCTATTGGAGATATTGTCATTTAAAAATACATCACGCTTTTAAATGTATCAAAAGGAATTTAAGTATCATATAACTGGGGAATTTTATGTCGTATTTTCTTTTTGAACTCATGTTTTCATTCCACTCCCTGTGTAAAATTTTTCTGCAATGCCTGCCAACTTTCTTGATCATCATTTTATACTTCTTTTCAGTCCAAACGAGTTCCTCTTCCCCCTTTCTCCCTATCTCACTAAATGGCACTACGATCTATCCTGGTTCTCAAGCCAGTAAGTTACAAGTCATCCTTTCTTTAATCCTCCTCACTCATCCAATCCATCATCGAGTCTTTTTACTCTCCCTCCCATATATCAAGTCAAATCTATCCATGTCTCTCCAGCACCCCGGGGTCTTCCAGAATACTTGGGAGGAAGTTTGTCAGAGAGCTGAGGCCTGATATGAACATGTAGAGGCAAGAGCCTGAGCAATTGAAATGCCATTAACCTAGGCACACGACTGGTCTACAGTCCTGCTCAAAACACAACCAAGATGTGCTTTATTCTAAGTCCCGTAAAGTGATGGTTTACTTTTAAAATTGAAGAGATGCCAAGTCACAGTCTTCTTAGAGCAAATAAGCCCTAACTGCCTCATTGCTTTAAGCTTCTAGGATGCTTTAGGCATTGCAGAGGAAGGTATTATTGATGTAGCCAAGTGAGTTTCAAAAGTTGTGGATGATAGCAACCTGGGAGCTATAGCAGACTCCGCCATAAGAAACAAGGCAGCTAGGTGTGATTTGAAAGTACAGGTACACTGGGAAGCTAATCAAATGCAGCCCAGTGAGAAATATAAAGAGATGAACTGTACAAAAACTTCTGCTCAATGAAGGAAGCAGGGATATCATACTAGGTCTAAATTCTTTGGTTCTTGTTTTTCTTACACCTACCCCTTCTCTTATTGTGTTTGTCTCTTACTGTGTTTGATCGTTCAAGATCGTATTATTTGTATTTTGTAATCTTTCAATTGTTTTATTTTTATCCACAGAAAATAATAGCATTTTAGCATGCAGATGAAATGGAATAGACTTAATTCAATAAAATTCATTTAACAAAGATTCATTAAACACCTGCTGTGTACCAGGCACTATTCAAAGCATTGGGAGCCTAGTGTTGAACAAAGACCCTGGGAGGGAGGTAAAGGGATACAAACAAATGCCTTCCCTCTCAAAAAACTTTTAATAAAATTATTTTTATATACAACATTCTGGCAAAGGTTGCTTTATGAGGTAAAGGTGAATGAAGGGAGGATATTTGAGTAGATGCTGATAATAGCTGTCATTTATTGAACATCTACTATATGCCATATTCTCTATTTTATTATGTACCATCTTACTTAGCTCTTAGAATAATCCTATGATGCCAGAACTATTATCTCTATTCTATATTTGTGAAAGCTGACACTTAGAGAGGTTAAGACCAATGCTATATAGCTAGTGAATGGCAGAGCCAGGATTTGAACTGATATCTGATTTCAGGGCTCAGGCTTAGGAGGCAGGCTATACTGCAGAGGCTGCCTGAATCTTTTCCAGGAACAGCAGAAAAGATGCCCACCTCGGGTGCAAGGTTATGCTAGAATTCCAAGATGGCTTCAATGTGAACGTCCCTCAGCTATAATTAAGGCAAGCTGGCTATTTGTCAAAGGACCACAAGTGAAAAGCCACTCTTGCCAAGCAACACATCCACAGCAGGAATCTAACTATATAAAGTCTTCTGAATAAGGATAGAGACTGTATCACTTTCTTTGTGGATTCACTAAAAATTTAAAGCTCCCAAATAAAGCTCCAACCATAGCAGTACTGACTCTAGGCACCTTTTCCCATCAGGCACAGACCATCCCATTGCTGAGCTGGTTGCCCTTGGCGTTCCTGCTGGCGCCTTCCTCCTTTCTCCATCAGTGAGAGGCTGCCAGCCTGTCACTCTGGAAGCTGTGCCGGTGTTTGCGCCCGCTCAAGGAGGTCTTACCCCTCTTTCACTCATCCCACTCTTCCTTACAATTCACATTCTAGATGAATTCCTGTAATTCAGTTCTTACCATTCTGGTACCTTGTCCTTTCTCCCCTCCCCTTCCCCCATCAAAACCGGCTCATAAAGTGACCCACTGATTCTCAGCAGAGAAGATCCGATTGCCTAATACACTTAGCATTCCCATGGGCCCCCTCTTTTGAGCATTTGTCTTTTAAAAGAGAGCAATCCCTCAGTCCACTTTTCTGTAGTGAAAAGTCCAGTCTAATTTGACGTGAGATCCATTTGAGGGGCTGTGGAGGCGGCTTTGTGTGAGTGCCCAAATCACACCACTTCCAGCCCTCATACTGCAGGGCACCATTGATCTGAAACACATTTGCTCCTTTGGAAGGTATTGCAGAGCTCAAGGTCCTTTTGCATTTTTTTTTTTTTTTGAGACAGGATCTTGCTATGTTGCCCAGGCTGGAGTGCAGGGGCTATTAACAGGTGCGATCTTGGTGTAACAGCCCCAATCCTTCTGCCTCAGCCCCCTCAGTAGCTGGGACTACAGGTATGTGTCGTTATGCCCAGCCTGTACATTTTAGGGTCAGCAAAATATTGTTTTCTGCTAAGAGTCACATTCCTAAATTACAGTGCTTTCAGATAAGACGTGATATATTCCATTCCTGTGTCAATTGTATCACCAGATGAGTATTTTCTTGGCATTTTGCCTTTTAATATGGTTAAGGGAATGAGGGAAGGGGGGATATGAGATCACTGATTATCATTTAATTTGCGCAGATATGATTCTTTTGGACAGTTTATAAATACGGAGACGCAGCTGTGCTTTCACTTCCCATCGAGTGGCATCCCACAGAGCCTGCATTTGTAAGGTTTAACCCACATTCAAATAAGATTTAAAAGAAATCAGATCTCATTTACCAAAATATCAAGCTCAGGTCGGGCGCGGTGGCTCATGCCTGTAATCCTAGCACTATGGGAGGCCGAGGCGGGCGGATTGTTTGAGCTCAGGAGTTTGAGACCAGCCTGAACAAGAGCGAGACCTCGTCTCTACTAAAAAAAAAAAATAGAAAGAAATTAATCAGACAAGTAAAAATATACAGAAAAAATTAGCCGGGCATGGTGGCACATGCCTGTATTCCCAGCTGCTCAGGAGGCTGAGGCAGGAGGATCGCTTGAGCCCAGGAATTTGAGGTTGCTGTGAGCTAGGATGACGCCACGGCACTCTAGCCCGGGCAACACAGTGAGACTCTGTCTCAAAAAAAAA
>CAUYSK010003241.1:0-96004 GCA_963575035.1 Avahi laniger
GTGAGAATTAGAACAGAATTTACCATTACTTTTCTTCCTTCCTTCCTTCCTTCCTTCCTTCCTTCCTTCCTTCCTTCCTTCCCCTCCCCTCCCTCCCTTCCTTTTTTCCTTCCTTCCTTTTTTCCTTCCTTCCTTCCTTCCTTCCTTCCTTCCTTCCTTCCTTCCTTCCTTCCTTCCTTCCTTCCTTCCTCCTTTCTTTCCTTTCTTTCCTTTCTTGACAGGGTCTTGCTCTGTTGCCTAGGCTAGAGTGAGTGCAGTGGCACAGTCGTAACTCACTGTAACCTCAAACTCCTGGGCTCAGGGGATCCTCCTGCTTCAGCCTCCTGAGTAGCTAGAACTACAGGTGCTAGTCATTATGTCCTGGCTAATTTTTCTTTCTTTCTTTCTTTCTTTTTTTTTTGTAGAGATGGGGTCTCACAAAATGTTGCTTAGGCTGGTCTTGAACTCTTGGTCTGAAGTGATCCTCCTGTCTCTGCCACTCAACGCATGGGGATTATATTAATAGACATGAGCCACTGCTCCCAACCAGAACACATTTCCGTTCATGTCTTTCAGCTACAAATTTAATGCCTTTTCCCTTTTTACTAAGCAGTTATCATGCACTGTGGCCATAACTTTTGCAGTTAGAGGTGCAACAACAAAACTAACATAGATTTCTTTTTCCTTCTTTACAATTCTTTTTTATTATTTATTTATTTTTGAGACAGAGTCTCACTCTGTTGCCCGGGCTAGAGTGAGTGCCTTGGTGTCAGCCCAGCTCACAGCAACCTCAAACTCCTGGGCTCAAGCGATCCTACTGCCTCAGCCTCCCAAGTAGCTGGGATTACAGGCGTGTGCCACCATGCCTGGCTAATTTTTTCTCTATATATTTTTAGCTGTCCAATTAATTTCTTTCTATTTTTGGTAGAGACGGGGTCTTGCTCTTGCTCAGGCTGGTCTGGAACTCCTTAGCTCAAACGATCCACCCGCCTCAGCGTCCCAGAGTGCTAGGATTACAGGCGTGAGCCACCGCACCCGGCCTTCTTTGCATTTCTTTTATCTATGGATAGAAGATTTGTTCTTACCATAGATGTTAGCAACCTCTGCATAAAAGTTTTTTCCTTTCCTTATTAAATTAAAAACTTTCTTCACATTTTCACTTAGAGGAATCACTTTACAGCTTCTCTTTGTCATATCCAAATTGCCAACATCACTACTCTTGCAATCTCGGGCCGTTAATTAAGTCAAATAAGGGTTCCTTGAACACAAGCACTGTGATACCATGACAGCCAATCTGATAACTGAGAGGGCTACTAAGTGACTAATAGGGAGTGTAGACAGCGTGGATGCTCTGGACGGAGGGATGATTCACATCCCGGACGGGGCGGGCGGCATGCAATTTCATCATGTTACTCACAATGCATGCAGTTTAAAACTCTGTGAATTGTTTATTTCTGGAGTCTTTCATTTAATATTTTCAGACCACAGTTGACTACAGGTAACTGAAACCATGGAAAGTGAAACCAAGGCTAAGAGAGGACTATTGTATGTATTCAGATGTGTGTGTATGTATAATATTTGACTTCTTTTTAGTGAATGTACAGAGCTAGCCTGACATTGAATATGCAAGGAGATCTGAAAACATGGTCTGGAATGATCTACTTAGGAAGATGAAATCTATTTACATGAGACTATATTTGCATACAAGTGCCAAGAAAGTAGTATAGGTAGTTAGTACTGTAGTAATTTAGAGGGAAAAGTTGATCTCTCTCTGTCTCTCTCTCTCTGTCTCTCTCTCTGTCTCTCTCTCTGTTTCTCTCTCACTCACACACACACACACACACACACACAAACAAACCAGTCATTTTAAGAGGTGGGGTCTAGTAATATAAAGACCACTGGAACTGTAGAGAGGAGACTACGACTTGAGCCTTGTAGTGACTGCCTCAAGCTGCAGGTCTCTGAGGACCCCTCTTATGGAAACAAAGTCTGCTTTGGGCTGCTCAAGATAATATGCCATCTCACACTCGGGGACCCATTGTCAAAATCAAGCTAGAGCTATTCTTATTTGCACACCTAACACTCTGTTCAGACTAACGCTTTTATGCCCCAAGGCAAAGAGAGCAGCTTCTTGTCTGATGGAATGGATTAATGAGGATTTAATAGCTACCCATTCTTTTCCTCATCCACTCTTGAGGCCATATCCCTAAATTATGCATTGTTTGTGAGAGGGGCATGGTCCTTAGCACATAGTGAATACACCACTATTGTTTGTGAAATCCGAGTCTGAAAGAGTGTTCGTATCCAAAAGGTTCATGAAAGCTATTGAAGAGAAAGTCTTTTTAGATCGTTACATCTAGTCCCAGATTACACCCTCAATTAATTTTCATATACAAATGGCTTCCATAGTTTTCTGACCATAGAAAGGTAGGAATGTTTTTCTTTTGTGGGGTACAGTTTCCTCTGGTTTACTTTCCCTCCTTCCCCTTTCTCCTTACTACTGTGTACCCTGTTTCCCTCCTGCTTTTGAAATCGGCTTGAATTCCTGCTTCTGTTCCTGGAATCCACCTCACATTCTGGTCTGGCCTCGGCAATAGCTGAAGTCTCGTAGCAGCTGAGGTGAGTGATCCTGGCTTGTGAGAACCAGCAGACAGAATCCTTGTGCTGCGATGGTGTCCATGCGTTCCTGTCCTTCATAAAACCTCTGCAGGTTTTATGTCCATCCCCTCTCCCTGCCCAGCTCCATTCCTGCCCTTCACTCTTCTAGAGCCTGGGTTCTCCTTCCTCCCTCAGCTCAGAGAAGTCTTTATCCTCATTCCCTTTTTTGTCTCTTACTCCACCCCTAGTCTTTGTCTGAGCTTGCCACCCTACCATGTTACTTTCACAAAGTCAGTCTCTTACTTTTGAGGAACTCCCATAGATTTTTATGGTTAATTTGGGATTGAATTTAGGGACTACAGCCTCTCTTTGCTTGAGGACTGCCTGTCCTTTCTGCTGCTTTTTTATCCTTTTCTTGTTCTGTTTTCATGTATGTGTGTTCTCTTTCTCTCTCCCTCTCTCTCTATTGGCTTTGTTGAGATATAAACCATAAAATCTATCCCTTTAAAGTATACAGTTCACTAATTTTTAAATATACTCACAGTTGCACGATATAAACTTAAAAGCACACAATTTACACATTTGGAAAGGAAAGATTTATTTTTTAATAAAGGATTACAACCTGCAAGGTGGCCACTCTGACAGGCGGTGTCAGAGCACGGAAATGGGCACTTCGAGGGAGGGAGGAGGGAGGAGAGGAATTCATGCGGAACAGGTTCTAGGAGGAGCTAATGAATATTCATGAGGGGGGCCTAATGCATGCACATTGAATAAACATGCATGTTACGTAGGACCTACGTTCACTTTGGGGTGGAGACTTAACATTTACATGTATTGTAGTTAAAAGTGAAGCAGGGACATGAAGGCACTCAAGTGCGCAGCCTCTGTGAAACTAGCCAGAACCAACCCGTGGTCGGTGGTCTCTCATCAGGAGAAAGTTGCAGTCTCTTGTCCAACGAAAGCTGTAGTTAGGGCTTGTGAAAAAGCGGGTAAGGGAGTCAGTTAGTCAACATCTGGAGGTGAATGAACTGCACTTGTTTTAATATTGCTTATCTTGAGGCCAGTGCTTGTTTAGCAGCCAAAGAAAAAGGAAAACCTTGTGGCATTTAGAACATGGTTTATTCTTTAAGTGTAGGGGTGTGTGACTTAACCCTTGCCTGGCATGGCCTTAGGGCTTATTTATAGTTTGGTATCTCATTGCCACAAAAAATCTGTTCTGTCAGTCTAATGATCCTCTTTTTAACATTAATGCTGGCTAGTAGTTGTGTCTAAATTGCAAAAAGGAGGGGGCATATGAGCGTGTCTGACCTCCCGTGCTGTCATGGCCAAGAGCTCAGTTTTTAAGGTTTCTCTGGGGTCCCTGTTGCCAACAAGCCACTTTGCAGTTGGTTGAGGGGCTTAGGATTTTATATTTAGTTTACAACAGCACCACTATCTAATTCCAGAACATTTTCATCACCCCGAAAAGAAATCCTGTACACATTAGCAGTCACTTCTCATTTTCTCTTCCTCCAGCCTAGGCAACCACTAGTCTATGTTCTCACTCTATGGACTTGCCTGTTCTGGACATTTATAATATAAATGGAGTCATATAATATGTGGCTTTTCATGACTGGCTTCTTTTACTTAGCAAAATCTTTTCAAGGTTCTCCATGTTGTAACATGTATCAGTACCTCATTTCTCCCTCTGCTTTCTTATATAAATCATAGTAGTGGATTAGTAAAAAGAGCAGAAAATACTCTATAAAAGCTACCAACACCATAATGCTGTGATTTTCACTTGGAGGTTGTCTGGAAACAGATGGCAGATCTGCTGTAGGCTTCTGAAGTACCATAGACTTAGGAAGTTTTTCATTTACCCAGATGTGGTCATCATAAAAGCCTACTGGTAGGTGTTTGGTGTCTCATATGGTCATATTTTTTGTTGCCTTTATTAAATTCACTTACACAGTTTAGCACCTTTCCCGATTTTCTACCAAAGTAGACCTGTGAGCAAATACCGTCTATAGGAAGATAAAAGGAAGAAATTTAATTTATATCCAGGTCATTCATAAGGTTCTGTATACTTTAAAAATAAAACATGTCACATAATAAGAGCAAATTGAAAATGTCACAAAGTATGTTTTTAAATTTAACAATGCAATTCAAATATCTAAGATTTAACTACCATCTTCAGTGATACTGTTTAATTTTCTAATTAGTAGAGAAAATTCATGCTGGGTAGATGTTAAATAGTTTCTTAAATTGCATTTTGATTTTTGATACCAAGTCAATTAAAGGAGATAGTTTCGATTATACGACTATAAATTTGTCAGTAGTTTTGACATGATCATATTCAATAGTAATCCAGCAGGGAGAGTTCTGGGTAATGAGGAAGCTAAATAGTAAATATTTAATCCGTGTCTTCTGATTCACTTCTCTGAAAAGAATCCTGCATTCAAAGTTATTTTTGTAGCTGGACATGGTGGCTCACGCCTGTAATCCCAGTACTTTGGGAGGCCAAGGCAGGAGGATCGCTTGAGGCCAAGAGTTTGAGACCAGCCTGAGCAACATAGTGAGGACCCCATCTCTAATTTAAAAAAAAGAAATTATTTTTGCTTAGGTCTTTTTGGTTGTAAGGAATAGAGATTGACTTGAGTTCTCTGAATAAAAACGCTAGAGGAGGGGAGGAGGAGGGTTTTTGCCAAGTTTCAGCCATGTGACTTGGCTGCTATAGGGCTGCAGGTGTTCCCCATCTTTCCCATGATCCCATTCATTGGAGCCCTCCGCTTAGTAATAGCATCTGCTCTTTTGTAAATCAGCTTTACATGTGGCTTTGGTGTACTGTAGTTCCAATTCCACCTTTTGCCAATTTTTTATCTTTTGACCTCATTGCTAAATAACTAGCTCCCTCTAGTTGAAATTTCTGTAAGGTTGGGCATGGAGATGGTGTTTGATTGGCCCAGATAATCTTTTTATTCCAGGTGATGGCCAACTGGGTACTTATAAACGGTTGTCTTTAGAAGAGGTATCCCCAAACATTGGTGAGGAACAGGAAGCTATATGTACAAAACACACTGGCTGCATCCATCCACATGTCAGAGGGCATTTGGCTGGCATTTGGAGGCTATTGTTGACACATTTGATGTAGAAGAATTGTGGTGTGGTGTAAGAAGGCACTTTACAGAATGACAGAAATTATAGCTTTTCATGTCCCCATCTCTTTTTTTTAGTTTCCTTATGAGAATGGGCTTCTGTCTCTGCCCCTTGTAGGTGGTCTTCCAGATAACAGGAAACATGGCTGACATCTGCTCCGGAGCTTCACTGTTTACCACCTTCCCTGTTTTTCTAGTTGCAGTTGGAAACATTGGGGGCATTGGGGAGAAAGGCTATAATTTACTAGGCTTTGGTCAAGTGGCTGCTCCTGGACCAGTGAACTGTGGTGCGGGGTGCGGAGGGACGTAAGAGGATGGCAGCTCTGGAACCACGTGGGGCTGTTACGCAAAAAAGGGGGACATTGCTGGGAAGATGATGATAAATAACAATAAATGTTTGCAATGTATTTTCTGATAGATCGATGTTCTTGATCCATAGATAAAGAAATCTTATAAAATGGCAAGGTGACATTCACCATTGGTTATATGCCTCCAATAAGATGTTTAGTTTGCACCAAAGTTACTAACTTGTTACTAATTTGTGGTTGATTTTGTGACTTGGAAACAGTCTCTCCCATGCTTGCTTCTTTGGGTTTTCAAGGACCAAGTGTGACAGGTGCCTGGTACTGGCGTGCCATTCCAGATTTTTTAGCAGTACAGTGACGTAAGTACCATATTAGCATATTCCTTACCCGTGTATAATCAGTCTCTTTTGGGGAAATAGACCGGGTGTATAAAATAAGCAACGAATTTATATAAAAGTATTATTGTGATACTTTTGAAACCCTGAATCTTAGCCTCTTCATCCTCTGGTTGATAAACACATTCATTTTCTACAATTCTTGTCTATTCTGTATTTTCATTAGTTAATCTTCAAGGGAGTTTGCTGAGTTCTGAAATTTGATCTCTTTGCTGCAAGTCTGTGAATTTTCAGAGCTATAAGATAGTGACATAATTGGGTGATGGGTGTGTTATTGGGTGAGCCTGATAAGAATTTTGCCATAGAGGTTTAAATTTCTGCAGACTCCTTAGATTTCTTGAACACGTATGTGAAGTTGCTTTATTAGTCACGAAGTTGTGTCTATACACATCTTAAGAAACAGATGGACTGAAGTCAGGGAGGGGGACACTGGGCCATTCGTTGGTTCTCACCCCTCCCTGCATTGCATGTTACCTGTTGGATTTCCCTGTAAGTCTTTAGGAAGCAAACCCAAGGTCTCCACTCTCCCCAGCCTGACCCCCAGCCTCACCCTGGAGCCATCTCGTCTGTGTGGTTCACAGTGACCTTGTCTCTTCAAGAAACTTCTTTGGCCCTTGTTATTCTGTACCATGCTTCCTGTGCCTTATTAGTTTCATATGTGTGCTCAAGGTGGGTGTTTCCATCTTCTTCCTCCAGCCAGTTACTAAACTTGAAGACAGTGACAATGATAATATTTCTTTCAGCATTCCTTTCTTTAGCCCAGGCTGGAGTGCAGTTGCACAATCATAGCTCACTGCAGCCTCAAACTCTGTGCTCAAGTGATCCTCCCACCTCAGCCTCCTGAGTAGTTGGGACTATAGGCGCAGGCTACCACACCTGGTTACTTTTTAAATTTTTTGTAGAAACGAGGTCTCGATGTGTTGCCCAGGCTGGTCTCAACCTCCTGGCCTCAAGCCATCCTCCAATCTTGGCCTCCCAAAATGCTAGGATTACAGGCCTGAGCCACCGCACCCGCCTGCCTTTCAACATTTCTTATAGTGCCTAACATAAGTCTGAACGCAGTTAGGTGCTTTTTATTGAACACTTGTCAGACTGAAGAACTCATTCATGGTCACAGTTACCAATCATCACTTCATTTGGGGAGATTTCCCCCTAATTTTTGTGATACCTATTGAAGAGTTATATGTGTTTAAGAATTTTTCATTAAAATATATTATAAAATAATGTATTACATTGTACATTATAATGCATGTTTTGCATTAAAAAAGTCCAAACACTGTGGAAGTAGACAATAAATGTTTCTTCTTCCCCAAGTCCTTTCTCATTCAGCTCTCTAAAGATAATTCCGCTTAAAATTTTGATGCATATATTTTGAGATATTTTTTATGTACGTTATTGAAAATACTATTAAGGACTGAATGTTTGCTCCCCACAAATTCATACGTTGAAATCCTAACCCCCACTGCGATAGTGTTAGGAGGTAGGGCCTTTGGGAGGTAAATTAGTCATGAGGGTAGAGTCTTCATGAATGGGATTAGTGCCGTTAGAGAACAGACAGGAGAGCTGATTTCTTTACCATGTGAAATGCTGTAAACCAGGAAGAGGGCCTTCCCCAAGAACCCAGCCAGGCTGGCACCCTGACTTTCAGCCTCCAGAACTATGAGAAATAAATGGTGGTTGTTTAAGCCACCTAATCTGTGGTATACTGTTTTAGCAGCCTGAACTAAGACAAATACCTTTTCTTTTCTAGTAATATACAGAAGCAAGACCAGTTGATTATTAGAATACTGGAGTTTAGTCTTTCTCGCACCAAAGAGTATTTGTCTTAGATTTTAATTCTTACAGTATGTGATCTACTTACTATGATGTTAGCTTAGTAGAGACGTTTTTGAAATTTGGGGGTATTATTTGTTAACCCAGTACAAGCCATTACACAATGGATCAGACTTCCTTCACCTTGCCTCCTTTTGTGCTGCAAGTGTCTGATTCTAGGATTTTACCCGTTTTGGTGAGAAGAGCTAGGGCTAAAGATTTAGATTGTCTGTTCCTTCTTCTGGTCCCTGCGATGTTTCTGGGCCTCTTCCACCTTTGCCTCTTTACCTTCCATGTTCCATGGGTATTAAAGGTGCTCAGTGGAGGACACCTCTAAAGAAACACTCACCCTTGGGTTGGCCTGCAATTTGTCTGTGTTTTTTTTCTGTGTCATCATTAGCCTCAAGTGGGTGCCAGCAGTTGGAATTCAAGAAGATAATGGTTCATTTTTCCAAATGCTGCCCACAATTTTCCTCTTAGAATACTGTATCGTGATAAGGACATACGGTATTTGGTGAATGCAGTGACCAAGCACAGCAGGGAATGGAACGCTTTCAGTGTAGTGTTTCACACCTAGAATGCCCCATTTTGCTGCAGCAGGCAAAGGCCATTCATCTGCCCCTCAGACCGAAGTACAAGCTGAGTGGAATGCTGTTGCCACTGTTGTGTTTTAACTGATGTGTAATTTAAATCTTCTTTTTCCTGTGGTTAAACAATAGCAAAAACAATTTGGTAACTTTCTAAATCCATGGCATTAGCAACTGTCAAGTCAGTTTTTACCTTTTTCTCTAGCCAGGGACATACGTTTGACAGTCCCACGGGTGGACAGTCCTGAAGCTGTGTCATGTGCCGATTTACGGGGCCATGTTTACTAGCGCTTTACACGTCTCTACTGTGAACACAGTTTCATGCCTAGAACTGGTTCCTCTGCGGCAGACGAGCGTGTGCTTCCAGCTTCCGCCCTGCGCCCCTAAGTACACCATCCGTGGAATCGTACTCGTTATCTCCATGCATTTAAAGGAAGGCCAGTGTGCGTATGGATGCTTGTAAATAATGTAGAGGTATTCAAGACTGCCTTGGGAAATGCAGGATGGAGGGGAGGCAGAGCTGAAGGATGTACTTGATACTAAGACGAAACCTAAAACCCCTGACACTGAGTTAACAGGTTGCTTGTGCAGCTTTCTTTGCGCATTTAATCAGCCATCATCTTCAGACATGCCCACATGTGATTTGGTTTTTTTTTTTTTTTAATTCTCTCACATTCAGGGAGCCCTTTTAATTGGCACACCCAATACAGTTGTTGCCTGAATGGAATTTTATGATGAAGGATGATGTTTCTATGTTTTTTTAAACTAAATGGAGGACTTTAGACTAATCATGGCAATTGAACCTATAACTGACTTGTGATTTTTTTGTTTGTTTTGTTTCTGTGACTTGTGATTTTGAAAGAAATAATTTTCACCCATAGTATCAGTAAGAAGTGTATTTTACATGGCAACCTAGTACACGCATAAATGTATGTATGTGAGTATATTCGTGTGTGTATCCACACATATTTAAATTTCACAAAGTAGTGTTTATTTGTACTACGTGAGATTCTCTGATATTTTCTATCCTATTCCACTTTTTAAAATGCTAGCATTGTTCCACTAATTAGATTTTATTACTGGTGGTGTTGGAATACCCTGTGGTAGCAGGCACATTTCAAAGTACACCTAAGTGGTCTCTTTATTTTTAAGCTTTGTGAATCATGCTTATTAGAGATTATTGATTTTTTCTTTCATTCATTTATTAATGAATGAATAACATATTTATTGAGCACCTGCTATGTGCTAGGCACTGTGATTAGTGTTAGAAATACAGAGATAGGTGATTAAGTGAAAACAAGTCTGTGGTCAGCAGAAAAGACTTTCAGTTCTCACAAAGGAGAGGCGATGTCAGTAGACAGAAGGGGATTTCAGGCCGAGCAAACAGTGCCACGGATGGCATGAATACACCTGGCTCTCTGAGGGAGCCATGCAAAGAACTGCAGAAGGAGCTCCAGGTGGGACTACAGGAGTGAACGAGGAGGGCCTTGAATGCCATGCAAAGAAGTTTAGCCTTCATCCTGTAGGCCAGTGGTTTCTAACATTTAGCTCAGAGAATTTTTATTTTCAAGTAGAAAACTATTTGTTACCTCAATATATACAACTGCATACTTGGAGCTGCTCTAGATGAAGCAGAGGGCCCTCCCTTAAATTTCCTCCCCCAGGGCTCCTGAGGCCCCTAAAGACTACACCCGAGTACCACCAATGTGGGTTTTAAGGGATGGCAGGACCTCCCTGCTGTGTCAGGAGGATCCCTCTGGGGACACTGTGGAAGAAAGCTTGGAGGGGAGGAAGGCTGTGGGGGAGCTGTTTAGGAGACTCTTGTGCTCTTCCAGGGAAGAGACAAGGCCCTGAAACCGGGGTTGTGGCTAAGCGCTTGAGAAAGCAAGGACTTAAACTGTTGAATTAGAATCCCTAGGACCTGCTCTGCAAGGGGATGGGAAAGGGAGGAGGAAGGAAAAGGAGTTGGTTTTGGTTATATGAAGCCTCTGGAGGTTGGATGCTTAGGGCAGATGCGGGTCGTGTGAGGTATTTTTGTCACAAATCTGCAAGGCAGGCTATTGACTATTGTCTAGATTTTTTTTCTTCTATCACGTGGACTCCAGTTTTTAGGCATATTCACATTTTCCTTAGCTCATGTTCATCTGTATTCTACCAGCCTTTAGAAACTGTGCAGGCCCGAGGTGCTCTTGCTCTGCCTGTGCAAATGCACACTGAAGGTCCTCCTAGGGCCAGAGCACCTGGGAGTTCCTGGGTTTGGATTTAGGCATCCAGGACTGTCCATCTCAGGGCTGATGCTGAGAAAGGAAGAATGGCTTCAGAGCCTACCTTAGGTCACTGCTCTGCCACTTACTAGCTATGAGACGGTGGGCAAGTTACGACGATAATATCCACCTTATGGGATTGTTGTGAGAACTTAAAATAATGTGGAAGATGCCTAGCTCAGTGTCTGCATACAGTAGACACTGCACGTGTGAGGTGTTAATTATAACATTTCATTATGAATATTAATCCTCTCTCCTACCTGCAAAGAAGCTTCCCTATTGAGAAATATTACATTAATGCAAGGTGGGAGGATTAGGAAAAGTCAAGATGGAAAAGCAAAAATACTCAAAGAACACATGTTCTGATGGCCTAAAGACATTGGTGACCTGTGGCTTTGTTTGCCATGATGTTCAGAGGGCATTTGTAACTTTCAGTCCTTCTCCTGGGAGGTAGAAAAAACACTGAAAAAGACATTATTTTTTAACTCAAAAAAATCAATATATTCTTCACATTTTTATCTTTTCTTACTGAACTTTCCTGTTCTAGATTTATATTCAGTGCACATTAAAATGATCCTGCATAATCGATCCTAAATAGTTATTGAGAGGATGATTTAAGTACAATAAAAATACGTTAAAACTTTTGATAAATTGATTCCCCCCCACCGAAAAAAATGACTGAGGTTGGAGGGAGAGAGAGATGGAGATGGGTGCGGGAGACTCTTGTTCCTCAGAAGGAGAGGGACATGCTCAGTGTAGAAATCCAAGTCAAGCAGGCTCTCACTGGAGGAGGGTTGGCCCTTCGTGGGGGTTATTTAGCTTTAGTGCTCTGTTTCTCTTTGTTGAAACAGCTGTAGTTTGGTATCAGGGGATAATAAAAAAGAAATATTACTAGATTTCCAGGGGGATTATTTATAATACTTAAAATTTGTGTATCACTTTCATCTTGGAGAACATTATAGAATATTACTGTAATATTAATAACAGTCTTTGGTAGGGGGCATTATCCCCCATTTTACAGATTTCAATCCGAGATTTTTTGAATTGTGGTGTTTGCTCCAGCCTACTTTAGTGGTAATGTAAATCAGAGGCTTCTGGATTCCAGGGTGGTAATTTAAAGACTCTGATGCTTATCTTTGGACCTTCCTTTTCCAACCCTCTTAGAAATTGCCCTCCTTCAGGTAAATATTTGTAGGGCTCTGAATACCCTTTAATTCATGAGGGGAAAAAATCTCATACCTCTCCCTACAATTACGCCATATTAGAGAATTATGAGTAAGTCTTTGAGATACCCGAGTATCTCATTTGTGACATCAAAGTGGTGATTGAGCTTATTAAAAACCTTTTTCAAGAGAGATGAGCATTATCTGAGAGTTGATAATCAGATATTTTTACAAGGTCATTTTTGTTTCTGATTATCAAGCACAAGAGAAGCATGGCCAGTTGTAAAAGGGAGGCCTAAATGACCTATTAAAAAAAAGTCAGGCCGAGTGTGGCATCTCATGCCTGTAATCCTAGCACTCTGGGAGGCCGAGGCAGAAGGATTGCTTAAGGCCAGGAGTTTGAGGTTGCAGTGATTTATGATGACACCACTGCACTCTAGCCTGGGAGACAGAGCAAGACCCTGTCCTGGAAAAAAAAATCAAACATTTATTTGTACTAACTAGTATACTAAAAAGATACGGCAATATGAATTATAAGATATGGAGATATAAAATATGTCCTAGACTTTATTTTTGGTAGCTATACAAACAAACTTGAACAAAATTTTTAAAAGAGAGTAAGCTTTTATTTAAGCAAGGATGAAATGAAATAAGCGAAGATACCTTGAAACCCCACTAAGTGACAGATACTATTAATAGCTGAGTGCTTTATTTAACATGCCTACTAGTCCATTGTTATTCTATTAATACTGTTAGAAAAATGCTGGCAGATCAGCATTACAATCTAGGGAAAACATTTTTAGGTAACAAAACTTTTTTATGGCATTTATAAAAGTGGATCCAGAGGTGGGGTAGGATGATTGTCAATACTGTTACTGCGGTCAGGAGATCTGGGTGCCCACTGGGCTTCACTGGCTGCAACTTTAGAGAAATCATCCAGCCTCTCTCAATCTCAGTTTCATTACCTGAGAAATGTAGGGGTGGGCCAGTTGGGTTCTGAGGGCCCTTAGATCTCAGAGATTGTGTGTATGCTCCTAGGGAGTTAGCGCAGGTAAGTTACCAAGGTAAGTTTTGGCCTCTTTTCCTTGTGGTTTCTGTGTACACAGTGAGACGCGGACTATGTATTGGTATAGGGACGATAGCAACCTTTGTCCTTGTCCAGGAAGTAATAAATGCCCTGTGACTCTGACTCAAGACCTAGCCTTATGTTAATTTTTTGTTAATGTTTTATGTTTGATGAGTCAGAAATGCAGCTCTTTTGCAGAGTGTTATTAACAAGAACTAGTGTAACTTTGATTATAATCATTTCAAATTACAGACCTCTTTCCTGCGTAATGATTTTTGCCATTTACCCTTCCATGATCTTTAACTGGCCAGCTACAAGGACAGTGTTTTGATCAGTGAGAACCTTACTCCGTTGCTTCGTGAGCCCTTATTAAACTAAAATTATCCTTAACAGCAAACTATGTATGTGCTCACATTGAGAGGATATCAGTATTCTTTAGCTAGGTGGGCAGGCCTAAGTATTTCAGGATAATCGATGATGAGGGTATCACAGAATCTTCAGAGTAAGAAAAACTTGTCTAGTATTTGCCAAGGTGATCCCATGTACATGCGGGCATTCTTGTGTGCACACACACGCACACCTCTAAATTATATAAATATGTACATGCCTGCTCAAATATGATACGTTGCTACTATTTCTAAACTGCCAAGTGATTTACTGTATGGTTTGGGGACTCAGTCTTAAAGCTGCTGACTCAAAAAGTTTTTGAACAATTTCATGAAGTTTGGGTTTGTAGAAATGATAAAGTCTGACACCAGTGGCAGTTCTGTGGGAAATGGATAAACTCCGTGATAAAATCTACTGTACTGCACACAAGTGGAGACTCAGAGGTAATTTGGAGTCAGTAACTAATTTATGAGGCCTTTTGTTGTAAAAATGAGAGCTGCCAGGATTCCGAGTAAAGATCTTTTTCTTCAGGGTGGAAGGATAGCACTTGGAGGGATCAGAGTGTTGGTTGACAGCATTTGAGAAAGTTTTGTTCGAGCTTCAGAGTCATAGATGGGGGACGTGTGGCTGTAGATCTGCTGTTTCTTCCCCTTCCCAGTAGATTCCTCCTGAGTCTTTACTGAAGCTTTTTTTAAAAAAAATATTTTTTATTGTGGTAAAAAAAAGCTTAATATAAATTTTACTATCTTACTATTTTAAGTGTCAGTTTGATAGTGTTTAACTATGTTCATTTTGTTGTGCATCAGATCTCTAGAACTTTCATCTTGAAAAAACTGAAACTCTGTACCCATTAAATAGTAACTCCCCTATCTCCCCCTCGCCCTACTTTCTGTGTCACTGAGTTTGCGTACTCTAGATACTTCACGTAAGTGGAATTATACAGTATTTGTCTTTTTCTGACTGGCTTATTTCATTTAGCATAATGCCCCGAAGTTTCATCCATGTTGTAGCATGTGACAGGATTTCCTTCTTTTTTAAGGCTGAATAATATTCCATTGCATTTGTATACCACATTTCATTTATCCATTCATCCATCGTTGCGGGGTTGCTTCTACCTCTCGGCTATTGTGAATAATGCCGCACTGAACATGAAAATACAAATAATCTCTTCGAGATCCTGCTTTCAATTCTTTTGGATATATACCCAGAAGTGGGATTGCTGGACCATATGGTAGTTCTATTTTTAATGTTTTATAGACCTTCCATACTGTTTTCCATAGCAACCGTACCGTTTACATTCTTACCAACAGTGTGCAAGGGTTCCAATTGCTCCGCATCCTTTACTGAAGGTTTTGTAATGTTATTAAAATAAAGTATAGTGGAAAAAATCACCATCATGGTCTCAAATCGTGCTTTTCTCAATAGATGGTAATTAAAAGGGTGATAAAAATGTTAATGAAAAGAGGTGAGTAGAAAGATGGTCATAGATGAGCTTGGCAGGTATTAGAAAAGAGCTTAGTCTCTTTCTCTTCTTTCACTTCATTCTTCACCTGTCATTAAAATTCTAGTTGTAGGCCGGGCGCGGTGGCTCACGCCTGTAATCCTAGCACTCTGGGAGGCCGAGGTGGGCGGATCGTTCTGAGCTCAGGAGTTCGAGACCAGCCTGAGCAAGAGTGAGACCCCATCTCTACCAAAAATACAAAGAAATTAATTGGACAGCTAAAAATATATATAGAAAAAATTAGACGGGCATGGTGGCACATGCCTGTAGTCCCAGCTACTTGGGAGGCTGAGACAGTAGGATTGCTTGAGTCCAGGAGTTTGAGGTTGCTGTGAGCTAGGCTGACGCCACGGCACTTGCTCCAGGCAAGACAGTGAGACTCTGTCTCAAAAAAAAAAAAAAAAAAAAAAATTCTAGTTGTAATGAATGAATACATTTGTCAAATATTTTTTTAAAATGCCTCCTGTGTAGGCTGCTCCCTCAGGAAATCATACTAATAAGAAAAGGTCAAGGTATAAAACTGAGAGAAAGGGTCTTTGAAAAACAAAGTTTTTGAGAGCTGTGTGTTTGGTTCTGTGCTGGACTGGGAGGATGCGATCGAAGCTGTCAGTACCACAGTCTGGCCTCTCATTCTCTCTCAGCTGGTGCAAGCTGGATATCAGAGAACATGGAAAGATACCAGTTGTCTACCACTTAGTACAAGCCTGTTGGCCCCACCTTGGTGTTGGATGCTGGAAGGCAGGCGGGAGAGGAATTAGGATGAGCCTTCTCCGATTCTGAGCCCTGGGCCCACTTCACTTACAGAAGCATGAGAAATCCATGTCACTTCCTTTGTCCTCAGCTCCCTATAACTTCAGGTTTACCCCAGAAATTAAAAAGGCAGCAGGGATTCAGAAGGCCCCCTTTCTAATCTCTGGTATGCCAGGAACTTACTTTATATCTCATGGCTCTATGCCTCATTTCTCATTATTCTTGTCCATGAATGAGATGACTGGCTTTAGATAGGTGAATTTTGAAAAGGAGTTTCTGATACCTGTTAGGACTTTTAGCTATCATCTTCTAATTGTGCAAGATTCAGGTTGGACCAGGACATGGAATAGACTCTACAGTTCACCATATGGTGCTAACTCCCTCACAGAGCTTTTGCTGTCACTGATGTTCAGGCTTCTGAAATAGCTAAATCATTCTGAACAGCTATTTCTTAGAGGACACCAGGCTAGAGGGTATGGGGTGAAGGTTGTGTAAGACTCGCATCTGCCCTAAAACAGCTTATGATACATTTCCAAGAGCATCATATGCAGAGAACCTCAGAGATTTTCTGTTTCAGATCCCTTGGTGTTTAAGGAGAGCACTCAAGAATCTAAGGACCCAGCTTACGGTCGCATAGCCAGTCAGCGTCCACAGCTGAGAATGGAGTCTGCTTGTCATTTCTCTTGAGTCTATAACTGGCGTGCTTTCCATTATTTTAATTAAGCAGATAAGTCTAGTGCAGAGGAAGAGGTAAGCAATACTCCAATACAGTGTGATACATGCCAGATGAAGGAGGCTGACAGTGCTGGTGTAGGGTTTCTGAGAAGGAGCGATCATCCCAGCTGGGATAATCTGGAAAGACTTCCTGGAGGAGGGAAGATTTTGAGCTGGGCTTGAAGCATGAATGGACTTTAGACTGAGAGGTGAGGGGAGTGCCGAGAGCAGAGGCATGGGAGGCCCAGGACAGGTGGTGGGGCGCTGATCAGTTTGTTGGAACAGAGGGACAAGCAGGAAGGGGACAGAGCCTGACGTTTACTGAGCATCTGTCTCGTGTCAGACATAGTACCTGGTGCTTTACCCATGCCATCTCAGTGTCCTGAGCATGGGAATGACATCCTACTTATGCATTTGTTTGAGGACATCACTTTCTCCTCACCCCGTTCATGTACGTGGGGACCCGTCCTTCTTAGAGTAAAAGTCAGTTGTCCTTTGATTCAGAGGGAAATTACCTTGTTTAAAATGGAGAGATAAAGAAAAAAGGGAAGGATTTTATGTTTCTGTAAAGGTCTCAGAGGTAGCCGATCGTATTTAATTCCTTTATAGTGAGCCTGGAGCCTGCCTCCCACTTAATGGGCAGCTGGTAGGCCTTGGCACTGCTGAGTGACTGGGCTGTCCGTGAATTATTCAGGGCCTCTGCCCAGTGAGTGGCTGCCTAGCAAAGTCCTGTTGGAAGGAGGCAGTGCTATCTCACTGAGAGATCAGCAGAAGCTCAGGTGCTAAAGAGGAAGAAATGACTGCACCCTCAAAGTATTTTACATTTTAACATGCCAGGGCTGCACTCATTGTTCCAGATCCCTGCAACTGGGTAATCGGGACTTGTTTTTGAAAGAGCAAGGAACGCCACCCTCACCCCCAATTAACAGATGCAGTGCCTACGCTGTCATGTTAGAATGGCACACGTTGGCAGGGATTTGGTTAGAAGGAACATTAAAATTGCACAGATAAGGCAGTGTAGGAACAGAGAAGGTTGGTGTGGAAGAAACCCTGCCCTGCTCTGATACTTTCTCAGCCAAGTAGAGAAGTTCAGTTATGCTACATTTAGAAGGGTACTTACTGTGATGATCAGTAACCTGACATCCCTTATATGCCACCGCTTTGTATTTGTATATGCCTGTGTGTGTATCCATGTGTTCTATTTCTTCAACTAGGTTAAAAGTCCCTGCAGGGAAGAAATCACTTCTCACAACGTCATGGGTCCCTATGATGGCCTATGCCCATGGGTGGGGCTGAGATCTTGTTGGATGGGTTGACTTTGGCTCTCTGCACATGAGAAGGTGTGGGGCCTATGTCATGACAGTGAGGTTTGCACACTCTCCCCGCCCACACACACTCCTTTTGTTTTTCTCCTCCCTCTTTGTTCTCCCCTCTCCAGGTGCCTGTCATACCTGCTCTTCTCACATTTTCTCATTACAGCGCCTGGAAAAGGTAACACAGGTGTGAATACCTGAGGACCAAAGGCCTATTTTCACAAAAAATATTATAGATTTGTGGTTCCTCCTTTCCCATGAGCTGTGCTACCCAGGGGACAGTATCTTCCCACTGCCCCACCTGTGCCCTTGTGGGACTCTGGCCCAATGGCTCTGAACACCTGTGTGTGTTAGCCTTTTCCCTCGGAGTTGGAGGTGGAAAACAGAGCCAAGAACTCTGGGCAAGAGCAGGCCTGGCCCCAATTACATTCCTCGAATATTCTTTTCCTATAAACCACTCTACCTGTAGCAGAGAAGCCAAATCATAGCTCTGTCTACTATTACATTCACAGGTATAGCAACACTTGTTTGCCAGAGGAGGGAGGGTGCTCTGTGCTGGGGCATTCTTTTGCCAGTACAGGGAAGCTTTGCATGTGCAGATACCAGACGCGATAAGAATGCAGGGATAAGGTTTGGCCGGAGTAGAAAATCCAATAAACTACATTCCTTCCCCAGGACCTTGGGTGCTTGTTACGAGTGTAACTTGTCATTTTTCTTTCTTAGCAGTGATGTCAGGTGTTTTGTATTCACTTTTGATATGACCAGTTTGGCAGGAAACAGGAAAAGAGTATGAATGGAAATGAGTTTTGCCCTGGTATTTCAGATTTAACTATGTAACTAGATGATTTTGGGGGGGAGGGATGAGAGAGAGAGAGAGAGAGAAAGCACACGCACGAGTAAGCCATCCATGTCCTTCAAGGAACAGAGAGAGTAATGGATGGAAAAATACCTTTAGTCTTCCCTTCAATTTGTTCTGGTTATTCTAAGTCCTGAAGTATCAAATCTGATAGCCTCACCTCAAAGAAACATTGGCCTTTCTAAAAACGGAGGCCTTTTATAACTTGTTTCATTGTGAGTATTGGCGTTCTTGCTATCTCTGAAGTGTTACTCCTTTCTAGCTATACAATATGATTTTGAGTATGCCTTTCCCAGTGCTTAATGGGGTGAGTTAAAGAAAAAGTAATGAGGTATATGCGTACTTCCCAGATGGAGGACTGGTCTTTGCACTCAGAAATTCCTTTGTCCAAAAATCCAAAGGGGTGACTACTCCGCTTCCCAGCCTGAGGTCGGTGATTCCCTGTGAAACCTGCAACATTGTCCAGCTGGTGCTCCCTGGTGAATTAAGAGACCCATAGGTGGGATAGAATTAATTTTTGAAATTTCCTCTATGGGGAATTTAAAGACTGGTAATCATAGCTGCCAGGGTTGTGTTAGGATCTTTGTAGCCATTTATCTCAAGTTACAGAACACCTCTATGGGGTTGGTCCCGTTATTTTGCCAATTTTTCAGGCCCAGAGAGTCACAAAGTTAGAAAGTGGCAGAGCCAGCTTCTTAGGTCCCAAGTCTGCTTTTAATCACCTTTCCTTCCCTAGCTTTGCATGTCCAAGCCCTGACTCAAATGCTCACATGGACAGTACTCTAGAAGCAAGTGGAGGGGTGGTCTCACCCCTGATTTTCTAGGAGTAGTATGGGTTTGGAGGGGAGGGAAGAGACTGGTTCCAGCTGCCCAGGCTGTGGGCCTTGAGTGGGAGGTGTCACAGGGGAGAGAGGAGGGGTGGCAGGCAGGTAGCCTGCCATTTCCATGCCAGTGTCAACTGTGTTATGCTAGTGGGACTTTTTGAAAATTGTTTTTTCGTGAGGAGTTCATAAAATCTTTTGTTTTCTGCTTTGTCTGGATTTCACGGTGGTGTGCTTGGTTGGTTGAGTTTTCTGGTAAGCGTGGAAATTTCCATTGAGGAAGGGATAGATTTTTAATAGAAGCAGGCTTTGAGGAGAAAAGAGAAGGCAGCAACTAGGTAGTTAGGGGGTGGGAGGTTCTTTGGGCATTAGACAGAAGAGAGAGAAGAATGATCTCAATTAAAGACTCTAGAGTGGGGGAGTTGGCAAGAGGCTCCTAGAGAAGGGAGTAGGTGGCCCAGAGAGGCAAGACAGAAGGAGAACCAGAGATGAGACAGAGGATAATAGAAACTCAGTGCCCTGTGGAGCCACACGCAGTAGCATGGTTTGGAGCCTGCTTCTCTATCTGGCCACACTAATGGAAGAGGACTAATTTAG
Organism: Avahi laniger; assembly: GCA_963575035.1. NCBI lineage: Eukaryota > Metazoa > Chordata > Mammalia > Primates > Indriidae > Avahi > Avahi laniger. The sequence goes on from CAUYSK010003241.1 coordinate 20,243, forward strand.
TAGTAGTATTTTGGTTTCCTATAAGGAAATGCTCAGGAGAAATTGGCTGTGGTCATCCAACTGTCAAGGGATTTGACGGTGGTGAAGAAGGAAAGGCACATCTGGAAGTGGCAGTAAAAAGCGGCTGAGAATTCAGCAAAACATTTTGTCTGTGAGACCTTGTTGTTTTCTGTCCCTCCCTGTTCCCACCATTTCTTTCCCAGCTCCGGGGTTGGTTTTTCAAGTCCTGGGATTGGATGTGTACAAGTCCCATCACATTTTAGCGTTCTGGCCATCCTCTCCCAGACATACTGAGTCTTGACGATGTTTGGATGTTCAGGAAATGAACTTCTGAAGTTTACCCTTTCAGGCTTGTTGTAATGCCGGAAAAGCATTCATCCTTTCTCCCCTCAAGACGACATAAAGCCTTTTAGAATAAACAGAGACTTAATCTCACCGCCTTAATATTCCCATTCCATGCCACATGAGGAAGCATACAGAATCTTAGTGTAGGGGTCCACCAAGTACGAGAAGGGGAACAAAATCGGACAAGACCTAACAAAACCTGTCCACAACAACAGAACCCTCAAATTAGCAAGTTCTATGTGAACTAGCAGAGAATGTGCCTAATCCTGACCCAAACTAATGTTGTAGAGGTGCGTGTGGAGGCTTGCTTACATTTTAGGTTTATCTTGATACCACTTACTGAGTTTTATGGTTTTTCTGAAAAGCTTAGAATTCCTTGGTGAGCTGGATTTACTCAGAGCATGTAAGAGAAACAGCAGATGGAGAAGCAGGGAGTGATCTGGACTTGGTGGATCTGGGGTCCACGTGTTGGCTGTGTCACTCACCGGCCGGAGGCCCCTGGGCAAGGTGCTGTATCTCTGTGAACCTCAGTTGCCTTGGTTGCACAATGGAGACAATACGTATGTCACAGGGTTGGTTACTTGAGAAAATGAATATGAAAGCATTTTGTAAGCTACAAAGTGTGATCATGTATAGTTATTATGGCCATTCAGTTTATATACAGATTGATGATAACCGATGATAATTAGGATCACAATTATAATTGCAGCCTAAGGTGGGGGAGCAAATCATTAATAAATACATTTAGAACCAGAAGGAATTTTTATGATCATAAAGTCCAACCTATTTAGGCTTTATGGGGCCCAAGGGAGGTTAGAAACATGATCAAGATTACATAGTTTCTTGGTGACACTCAGAAGTTAGGGTGACCCTTGGTCCCTGACTCTGAACTTGAGTCTTTTCACCAGACCATAGCACTTGTAATTTGGTCTGTCCACAGATAGCCATAGGCACCTGGCCTTACCTTTCTGGCATCACAAGAACAGCAGATACAGAGTATTCAGGCCCCCCCCCCCGCCCCTCCGCCCTGCTCTAAAACCCCCAGAATCTTCTTTGACTCTTTCTTTTGAACCTCCCACATATAGTTGGCTATCAAAGTCCTATGGATTAACTCTTCCATCAACCCATTCCTTTTCATTCCTGATTGCACCTTTGACCAAGACAATTAGAGTAACCACCTAATTGACCTTGCTGTTTTCATTTCCTCTCCTTTCTGCCCATTCTAACCAACCATTGCCAGGTTAATCATCTCTAGAGCCCAGCTCAGACCCTGTTACTGCTTTGGGTCAAAAGTCTCCAGTGGCTCCCAGCTCAGGCTCAGTTCTAACCTGCCTCTCATAGCTTCCCTCCCAGCCTGGCAGTTCATTATGCTCCAGCCAAACTGTAGCACTTGCTGGTGCTGTTCCGCAGGGTTGGTGCTTTTATTATGCTGCTTTCCCCCACTGGGAGAGGAGGCTCCTCCCTCATTCCAGCCTGTTGATATCTACCTGTGTTTCAAGGTTTGGTCAAAGTGCCAGTCCCTCCAAGGGTTTTCCCACCCCACTTCCTCCAGAAGGCAGATGTGACCCTCCTTGTCCTCTGAACAAGCTACCCTCCCCTAGCCCTTATTGTATTCTTTTGGTATTTTACTGTTTGTATATTTGTCCCATTTCCTGTGGCTAGCAGTTCTCCTAATTATTTTTTAATCCTCCAAAACACTCGGCAATGTGCCTTGCACACATCAAATAGTGTAAATACAGGTCCACTGAAGAAATAAAGAATGCGTGGCTCTGGCCTTCCTTTCCCTCCTCCCCACTGCTGAGTTGGAGGTGGTCAGAAGGGCCCCAGGGTTGTGTCCTATTCTTCCCTAGCCCCATCACACCAAGTGAATTGCCATTTCTTACCTCTGGTCCCTTCCCCAGCCTCAAAACCTTTCTTTCTAATACTTGCATGTATTCAGTCTGCGTGGTTTGTTTCAGGACTGTGTCAGCTAGTGTAGTGTTGGCTGCACTAGTCCTAGCTCATCACATTATATGTAATCTGGCTAATTAAAAGGTTTATTTTATTACTACCCCATACCAGAGGGAGCTGAAAGGGAAATACTAAGTGGTGACTCCCTTTTTCATTAAGTGGTTTAAAGATGAAAAATAAAATGTTACAAATTGGAAACACACTTGGTAATCTCATTTTCTGTGCCATAGTTGGACACTTAGAGACTTACCACTTCATCAGTATATTTAATAGTGCAGAGGAACGTGTTAAAAGGATCATCACTGAGACAATTTCCCATTCTATTTCTCTTTGTAGTCATGATCTGATGTGGGGTGGGGGTGGGAGAGAATGCAAGGAGAGGTACACTTTGAAAAATATACTTGTTGGGCCCAGCGTGGTGGCCGGTGTTTGAGGCCAGGAGTTAGAGACCAGCCTGAGCAAGAGTGAGACCCTGTCTCTACTAATAATAGAAAAATTAGCTGGGTGTTATGGTGGGCACCTGTAGTCTCAGCTACTCAGGAGGCTGAGGCAAGAGGATCACTTGAGCCCAGGAGTTTGAGGGTGCAGTCAGCTATGATAATGCCATGCACTCTACCCAGGGCGACAGAGCAAGACTGTCTCAAAAACATAAAAAAAAGAAAAATACAATTGTAATTTTGAACAGTATGACAATTTTTAGGGCGTTTTCATATCATCCCCTCTGTGACCTTGTAGAGGTGGGCATTAACAATTACTCAGTCTGACAGCTGAAGTTTAGAAAGAATCCAGGGTTTCTTCTAAGGTCATAGGGTGATTAAGAGGCTTGGACAGGACCTCAGGTCTTGGGAATGTAGTCAAGTGCTTTCTCCAAGACCCAGGGTTTTGCCACCTTCCTGCCTACCTTCCCTTCAGCATTGTGAATTGGCAGTCAGAGGCTTTAAAAAATGTTCTATGTCTTGGGTGATGAGAAATGTCTTCTCATCCTGGTTGGGCCTTGCTTTAGGTTGATACTGTGGATGTATTAAAAACTCAGTTGTGTGGATGGAAGGAGTAGGATTGCTCAGTGTTGAGCAGTCAGCTAGACTCTGGGTTTGTATTAACTCTTGCCCTGGACAGGATGCGGTTGCTTGAATTAAAAGTGCCATGGGGACTGAAGTGAACCTGGGGTGGGAGCCCACCACACAGTGCAGACTGGAATCCCCTAGGAATGAAATTACCTTCTTCAGAGAGCATTGCTGCAGGGCTCCAGACTGGAAATGCTAAATGTGTAATTTGTTGTCTGTTTCAGTTAGTGAGGAAAAAGGGGTGGGGGGTGGGGAGACTAGAGTCAATTATTTCCCAAGAACACATTTTGATCATGTATTTTCTATGTAGAGGATTTTATCTTTTTTAGTCGACATTGGTGGGAGAAGCAGCTAGGGAAGAGAAATTTAAAATTTTGGAGAACCAAAAGTTTAGAGAGCTTGTTTTACAAATCGAAGTAAATTTGTAATTTCTGTTCTCTCATTTCCCCACCGGTCGTAAACTCCTCCAGGTTAGGGATCCTGGCGGTGTTTACCCGTGTACCTTTCTCCCACAATGCCTTGCAACCCGGGGCTCCCATAAATCTTCCTTGCGTCGAATCACTATTATGGGGCCGGTGTTATCCCAGAAAACCTCCGGCTTAACATCCCATGATGGCAGCGTAAATCGGCTGAGAAGATTCTTCAGTGAGCTTGAACTTACACCTCCCGTGCCCTGGGCCCGCGTGGCTGGCTCCCGCCTTGGGCCCTTCCGCGCCCAGGTGCGCGCCCCGCGTCAGCCTCTCAGGCGCTCAACGGTGAACGCGCCGCGCGGGCCGCGACCTGCGGGGCCGCTCACGCTCGCGGGCCGCCGGCAGGCGTGCTCTCCTTTTCCTGTGATAGTAATCGGAGACTTTTCCGTTAAATGAGGCTCTCAACAAAAGCTTGTAATTCCAGCAGCTTTGTTTGTGGAGGCACCGCCGCGGCTAGGGCCGGCGGCGTGTCCAGGCCCGGCCCGGGGGCGGCGGGGGCGGCCACGGGCCGTGTGGGCACGGCGACTTGTGGGGGGCTCGGGCCGGCCGGCCTCCCCCGTGCCCCTCCTCGTGGTACAGCCTGCGTTTCCTCTACAATGCTGTTATGCTAATCAGGTGACATCACCGCCCAGCACACGGCGAGTGGCTCCTGATTAAATTACAAACCGGCGGCCGCCGCGGGCAGCCGGGAGGTGTGTGCGCTGCTCCCGCGAGCTCCCAGGCTCGGCGACCGTGGCATGCTTAGGATTGGCCGTATTTTTTTTAAAAAGTTTTAACTGGGACTTGCGTCCCTCTTCTTCTCAACCTCCTTAGTTCCTCGGTAATTTATTTCGAGCTTCCAGGCAAGGGCCACAGAGGGAAGGAGAGCAACAAGGAATTAGATGCCTGAGTGGCAACTCCTCTCCGGGCTAAGGTGGACTCCCCTGTAGCCAACTTCCTATCAGACCTCCCTGCTGGACTTTCAGACCGGAATGGGGCTCGCCTAAGGTCCAGCCCTTTCCACCGGGGCCGGGAGCCAAGCCGTGCGGAAGCTGCTGCGTGTTGGATGGGGGTAGGAGGGGGCCGGAGCGGGATTTCCACGGTGCAGCCCGCCCGGGCATTACGCCGGGCATAATGGAATTGCAGAGGACGTCTAGCATCTCCGGGCCGCTGTCGCCGGCGTACACGGGGCAGGTGCCTTACAACTACAACCAGCTGGAAGGGAGATTCAAGCAGCTCCAAGGTAAGCCCTCTCTCTAAGGCTGGGCCTGCCCTGGGGCCGTGCCAACGGGGGTTCTTGAGGCTTTATTTGTGCCATATGGTACGTGACCCTAATGAAGACGGGCGGCCGCAGAGCTCGGCCCCAAAGCCTTTGGTTGGCTGCGGGCACCCCATTCACGCCTTAAAGGAGGCAGTTGCTCATACTCTACTCCAGAAAAGCCACCATTTAAAGTCCCTGCCTCTCTCCAGTGTCCTTTTGGCTCTCCTGGTTGTCAGGTATCCGCTGGGCTCGGCACATTCATTTTCTTTCCTTTCAGCTAACTTTGCATCTCAGTGGATTTATGCTCTAGACCTGTTAGTATGCAAGTATTTGATTCCGGGTCGCCTTGGTCTCCCTGCCCCCAGCCTCTTACCTCTGGGAAGTCTTAAAGGTGTAAAGTGCACTGCTCAGAGACCTAGTCCTGTGGAACAATAGCAAAGGGGAGGAGGGAGTGGTCTTTTTGTTCCTAAGCTTTCCGTAAATTACAGTTTTGATTCTGAAGCTTAATTTTAACTTTTTTTGATGTATTGTGTTGGGGGGAGAGCCTTCCCTTCAATTTAGTGGGCTATGCAATTTATAATGAAAGCCAGTTATTGTCATTCCAGTGCTATGGGTTGGATTAGTTGGATCAATTATAGGTTTTTTGGAGTCTGTATTGGATTCAAATAATTGGATGAGTTCCAGTATTTTACTACACTTAATTTTTAGGAAGAGGAGGATCCTGTGTTTGCAGTAGTGTACTGTATATTTTCCCTGTGACCAGTTTAGCCTTTATAGTCCTTAGCCTGCCCTGCCTGGCCTACAGGCCCTGGCCAGCAGTGTCTCAGAGCTGATATGTGAAGAAAGGTTCATAGCTGAAAACAGAACTTCCGTTTGGAAGCCCCTGGAATCAGTAATAGGCTGGGAATGGCTCTAGTACTGTAAGAAAGTAGTATTCAAAGACCGTGTGTTTCTTATTTTAACTCTTCTCAGGGCCACAAACAGGGTTCCTGTGAGGAGGAGCAAGGAAGGAAGCAGCTCAGTCCTAGAATGTTTTCATTGGGAAGGGGGAGGATATATTTCATTCATTGGTTTATTTGTCTTGTGAAAGAGTTGACAGTAATGACACTTTTCTGGAAAACAGGAGGCAGAACAGGACGTGATTTTAAACATTTGCTAGGCTGTGCTGCATTCCTCAGGCAGTTAGCTAAGAGGAAGCTCCATTCACTCTAGGGAATGGTTCTGTATCTCTGGTTCATTCCTCTTGGGCCTTTTGAAGGTGGAATTTGCTTTTTGAAAACTTATGTGAGGGGAACTTGCAAGTAGTAAATAGAGGAATGGGGGGTGTCCGCTATCTAGGTCTGTAATAGGAGCCCACAGTTTTAGGGTCTGGGAATTAAGAGTGTGCTCTTCTCATAGCTCAGACTCCCCACCTCATTGTGTCATACCGCCAAGGGGAAAGCACCCACGGGCGTCCTCAACCCTGAAACCCGTCACCAATCTCCTGCCAGCCCCTGCGTTGTAGTCTCAAAAAATGCAGTCAAGGAGAAAATACTAGAAGGTGTAGGGAGGAGGCACCCCTAGGCCCACCCATAACAAAAAACAGTTATTCCGAAAGGGTTGAGGGTGGTTGTAAAACTGCTCACTGTTAAGGGTGGCACTTACACACAGGAAATGTCTTAACTGTCCTCTCTGGACAGCGTAAATTTTAAATTAAAAAAAAAAATCAACAAGTGCCCTGATATTTTACTCTTATGTGTTTCTCAAGGAAATCCTTTCAAAAGCTGGGGGCTCCATGTTTTCTGTGGTGGCTTTCTTAAAAAAAATTTTTTTTTTGGTGACCTTTGTTCCCTAATTTAGCACCAAATAACTTTCTTATTTCTAAATATTGTGGTTTAGAAGTTGCACACGTTTAACGTTGGTATTTCTGTAACAGAAAAACCACCCATGATGAGGAACTGAGAAAGGGTGAATTAACTTTCAAGTATGGTGGATCTCAGGAGAATTACAAAATTACAAGTGTCAGTGTCCTAAGGAACAAATGGGACTGATGGCATTTTAAACAAGCTTTGGAGAATTTTATAAAACCTTTCCCCATTCCCCACTCCTGGTTTGCTGTTTTGTTTAGTATTTGTAGTTCTTCCAGTCATCACATATTTTTGATACATATAGATTCTATCTGCTGATTTAATTTTGTACATTTCTACAAGGCTGCCTTTTTTACTCTTCTAGGTATAATCTTTCCTGGCACTTAATCACCGAAAATTGGGAAAATGCTCATTTGAATCTATATTGGATTTTAAATGCCTCCTATATGAATTTATTCATTGTGCCTGTGCCTAAGAGTACTGTGATTTTGTGGAAGTTATTTCTAAATTTTTTGACTTCAAATATTTTCCACTCTGAATTCCCCAAAGTTCGGGAGGTACTGTAGAATGAGATTTGATGTTCTGGCTAAGGGGAAAGTATAATATTAAAATGAGTCTGGTCTTTTTAGATAAAAGAGTTTTGTGGAGATTTATGGGTTAGTAAGTAAGTGTGATAAAAACAAAACCTCATTGACTTAAGAGACTAATACAGAGTGATGTCTTCATTACACTAAGGCTTGTGGCATTAAGAACACAGTGTCTTCAACCTCTGATGGCTTCAACATTAAACACACACACACACTCCTCTTTCTCAAATTTTCCCCTGCAATATTAAGTCATCAGCTTCCTCAGAATCAGTTTTTGTATCTTATGAAGTTGGATTTGTTGTTTTGTTTTTCTTTTTAAATAATAGAGGAATGCTGAAACAACAAAACTCAACCTTATATGTTTAGAAAAATGTGTTTGCAGTAACAGAGGTTCATGATATGGTCCCTCCAGATACCTTCCCTCCAGATCCTATTAACCAGCTTAACTCCTTATGGAAGAATACTCATCATGCTACTTTCCCACTCCAAAACAGTTGCCTATGCCCGTTGTGTAAATGAAATTCCAGACTTTAGCTTGGTATTTAAAGACTCTGCCCAAAATGGCCCCACCCCACACACTGCTTATTCCAACTCTTACTTTCCAGTCAAACCTTCCAGGCAGGCAGGCAGACAAGCCTGCAGCTCTTCATAAAACCCAGCCCTGGGTGTCACCTTTATCTTCTACCTTTTGCCTCAAATGCCCTACCTTTCCATTTAACCTATATAAATCCTTCTTACAATTTTTAAAAACTCTTCTTACATTCCAGTTATTCCATAACGCTTCTCCTTGTCTCCTTTGTTGGGAATGGTGAGAAAAATGATTTTGTTGAGTGCTTACCATGTACCAGACACCATAGTAGGAGCTTTGTATATGGTATTTTATCTAGTCTTTATAACACATCTGTGAAATTTTAGAGATGAGAAGACAGAAAGAGGCAAATAACTTGCTCAGGGTCACAGGCATTGTTGAATTCGTGCTGCACATTATTTGGTAACTTTCTCCTCTCAGACTTCAAGATGTTAATATTAATATTCCATTTACAAAAAAAAATGACAAGGTGCCATTGTGAAATGCCCGCGCTAACCTGGTTCACTAAACTACTTATCTACTCTCCAGAGCACTGATTCTGTTGGCTCTGGCAGTGAGATTGTAACGAAGAAAGGATCTACTTGAAAAGCATCAAAATGAAATTTTTCTGCCTACTTTGCAGCCTGACTGACATTCAGCACGTGATACCTCTGGAGAAGAAGCTTTCTCTAGCTATTATGGCTTCATGAATTTGCACCAGGAAGAATTATGAAGTGCTCTGTCTTCCTTGGGACATAGAAAGTAAAAAATTTCAAGCCATGGGAATGCATTACTCCTAAGTTTATTACGTGCTGAGAGTTGCCTTATTGAAACTTTTAATTTTTTTGTTTTAATTTTTTAACTCCTAGGGAAAGAATAGAGCTGATTTTATATCCATGAATCATGAAGAAAATTTATTCTCAAGTTTTTAGTAAATATTCAATTTGTTATGCTACCTACATGCTTGTTTTGCCTACTTTCTTTTTTTCTTTTTTTTTTTTTTTTGAGTCTTACTCTGTTGCCTGGGCTAGAGTGCCGTGGTGTCAGCCCAGCTCACAGCAAACTCAAACTCCTGGGCTCAAGCGATCCTTCTGTCTCAGCCTCCCAAGTAGCTGGGACTACAGGCATGTGCCACTATGCCCGGCTAATTTTTTTCTAGATATTTTTAGTTGTCTAGTTACTTTCTTTCTATTTTTTTAGTGGAGACGGGGTCTCACTCTTGCTCAGGCTGGTTTCAAACTCCTGAGCTCAAATGATCCTCCTGCCTCAGCCTCCCAGAGTGCTAGGATTACAGGTGTGAGCCACCGCACCCAGCCTTGCCCACTTTCTTGAACCTAGAGAAAGAAACTTGCTAGGTTTACAGCTGCTAGTCATGAAGAAAATTTGCTTTTAAGTTCTTAAATTGAAAGTAATAGCCTTCCCATAGTTCCCATTGTGACAATGAAAAGAATTGATGACAAGTGGTTTTTTGTGGGGAGGGGGAAAGGGAGAAGGCAAGAGTCATATAAGAACATTTTGGGGTTTGATGAAGGTATGAAAGATTGGCTTTTTGGTTTGGATACCTGCCAATACTGTAGTTTTTATAAGCCCAGATAACTTTGTGGGATGTCACCCTGCCTCCTCCCAAAACACTAAAACAACTTTCACCACTTTACCAGAGTTTCAGGTCAGTTTAGAAGTTCGTAACAGATTTGTGAGTTAGATTCCTTTTTGAATGGTGTGGTAATAATAATAATTATTGTTAATGTGTATAGCACTTAACTTTAATATATATCTTCTTACTTAATTAACTAAATGCGATTATTCAGAGTACCCAGCATAGGATCTAGCACTTAGTACATTCTGAATAAATGTGCAGTTCCCTAATAGTAATAATCCTGTGAGGCTAGATATTCTCTTAATAGATAAAGAGATAATTGGATTAAGATCAACCAGTGTGAGGTTAGCTTTACAGAATCTAGGTTTTCTGATTCCAAATTTGATGCTCCTCCCATGGTGCCACAAAGTGTGGATTAGGTATGGGTCATGACACGCCGATGTCATGAATACATTCTGCTGGCATGGAAAATTAATGTGTTCAGAAAGCCTCTCAGATTTCTCGACTTGGGCTACTCTCAGTTTTTGGTGAGATGGAAACACCAGTTTTTTCATCTTAAATCCAATGTTTGACTGGGAAGACCATTAAAAGGACTCTTGGAGGCCAGTTGTGTAGATGAGGAGGATGATAGGTAACTCTTTTTCAGGAAGAGGTACCACTTAGGGGAGTGAGACTGTAAACCTTCTGGCTGCTGAGAAAGCTTTCAAGGATGACCCTTCCACATGGTCACCTCTTCTCACTCCTCATGCCTGGAAAGGGATCTGTTCACAGCCACACTGCTTCTTTCTATGTTTTAATCTCTTTTTGTGGCTTCCTAAAGTTCTCCCATGCAGTTGCCCCAGTCTCCCTAAAGCTGGGCCCTGATAAGAGGACTCCTCCATGCAGAAACTTTTGGGATTTGTCTTTGTTGAGTTTTGACTGCAGCCCGTCTTCCCAGCTCCAGGCTCCTGCTATTCTTTTTCAGGGAACTTGTGATTCCTTAAAACTGCCCTGCATTTTCCTGCCCTTGAGACCCTGCTCTCTTGGTCTCTTCCTCTGGGAATCATTTCATGTGTTAGAATTATTCTTTTGAGGTTCAGTTCAGATGCCACTTACTCTAAATATTCCAAGAGGGAGGGAGGTCTGAAATCCCTGCTTTGATTTCCTTCCTTTAAGATTTAAAGTATAGCACTTGGTCATTCTCCTGTATTTGATTTTCACATACTCCTTTTTGTTACAATTCCTTTATCTGCTTCTTTGTTTTTCCTATATTTCATAAAGTCCGGGAACCTAAATACCAAAGTCTGACATAGCCTACACATGGAAGCTACTAAATATTTGTCAGCAAAATAAATGAAGCCATTGAGACTACCTTATTGCAATGGTTCTCAAATTGAGGTTCTCCATATGAGGTCTCCAGATCGGCATCAACATGACCTAGGAATTTGCTAGAAGTGTAATTCTCAGATCCCCACTTCTCACCTCCTGAATCACAAACTCCAGGGGTGGGACTTAGCAATAAATGTTTTTAACTATCCTGCCAGGTGGTTCTGATACACACTAAAGTTTGAGAAATACTCCCTTACTGGATCATTTGTACAATCTTTGTAAAATATTTTGAGGGGAATAGTAGATGGAAGAACAGACTCCTTGCCTTGCTCCCAAATAGCAGGTATTATATCTGATTTCTTATTGAAGAATGAAGAGTTGGGGAAAACTGTTTTGTTTTAGAACAAAATTGTGTAATAGTGGAAAAAACATTTAGCTAGCCAGGAATGGGCTCTATCCTGCTTCAATTAGAGAATCCATTTAATATCTGTCTCAGCTCATCTGCCATTTTTGGCTCAGTTACCTGCCTCATTTCCCCTGCTGAGATGCTGGGAGGGCCACTGTAGAAAGAGATGTATGTTTAGAAAAAAATAGAGATAAAGATAATAGTGTGTGTAGGCTCTGAGACTAGTTTGGTAAGACATGAAATTTAGCTTCATTTATATTATTAATAAAGAATCTACTGGATTTAGCCTTAAAACCAAAAATCCCAGCAACGTGGCATCTGGAAGGGAGGCAGGTAGCATCTGGCTATGACCTGTCCTGGATGTCTGAATATCTCTGGGCTTCTTTCCTTATCTCAGTAACTGCCAAGTCTACTTTACAGGATTATATTGAACAGCAAATGCTGTAATCTATATGACATTTCCTTGAAAATGTCTATGTACTATTAAAAATGTAAAGTATGGCTATTGTTTCCATGATTACATTTTCTTTTAAAGAAAACCTCTACATATAAATGAACTTTGGGAATTCCAGTATTGTTGATTACTAGTAAATATGGTACAGCAATTCAAATATGGCCTTTTTTTTCCTTTTAGCCCTCTTCTGGAAAATGGTATAGATAGTTGACAGAGCTTTGAGTTTTCATTTAATAATAGCCTCACTTGTACACATCATCAAAACAAACCAGGTGGATTTCAGCCATTTTTAGATTCTGATGCCTTTTCTCCCTCTTGCCTGACAAGTTTCTGTGAACTCTGAGGCCCAGCTATGGAAAACTAAAGAAAGGGGGAAGTAAAGGATAAGGGCATTGTAAGCATTTTTCTAACCTTACTTTAATATTCTTTGCTGGATTGGGTTTAATTAAAAATTTGGCAGTTATTAAACCATTTCATTGATGCAGAGGACCTGCCATTTAAAAGCTGGGTAGTTGATCACTAAACTAGGCTACTTTTTTTTTTTTTTTTTTTTTGAGACAGAGTCTTACTCTGTAGCCTGGGCTAGAGTGCTGTGGCATCAGCCTAGCTCACAGCAACCTCCTGGGCTCAAGTGATCCTACTGCCTCAGCCTCCCGAGTAGCTGGGACTATAGGCACACGCCACCATGCTTAGCTAATTTTTTTTCTATATATATATTTTAATTGTCCAGCTAATTTCTTTCTATTTTTAGCAGAGATGGGGTCTCGCTCTTGCTCAGGCTGGTCTCGAACTCCTGAGCTCAAGCAATCCACCTGCCTCGGCCTCCCAGAGTGCTAGGATTACAGGCGTGAGCCACCGGGCCTGGCCTAAACTAGGCTACTTTAAAGCAAGAGGGATCTAAGAAAATGCTAAAATAAAACTGACTTTTAAAAAAATATAGTGCTTGCTCTTTTGTTTATTCTACTTATTTATTATTAACAGATATTTATTGATCACTTGTTTCTCAATGAGCAGCCGTCTTCCGGTTAGAAAGTATGTGGATAAGCATGTTTCAGCTATGCTGAATATGCTGGCTCAGCTGACTGATGAACAGTTCTGAAAAAGCGGAGAAATAAACTTGATCCAGGCAACAGGTGAGGAACTCTCCTACCTGGGTAGGAGAGTTCAGGTAGGTTTGGAGTGGCTAGAGTTTATAGAGTGCAGAGAGGTAGGGTGGTAGGAGGGGTTCTAGAAGAAGGGTAATAAGTAAAGGCTTCAGGGCCCTGTAAGTCAGGTTAAGGAGTTAAGAAGTAAATCAGGCAGTGGGAAACTACTGAAGGCTTTTAAATGAGAGTGACCTGTTCTGGCTTTTTTTTTTTTTTTTTAAATGAAAGGCCACTCTGACTTGAGTATGACGATTGTTTTGGAGGGGTGGTGATCAAGAGAGGAGACAGGAGACCAGTAGTACATTGTTGGGGTGAGAAACTTGGAAACAACATAACCTCCTTGAATTTTGAACTGCAGAGTACTTAGAACCTTGTTATTCAGTGTCATCTGTAGATGACTTGGGATTTGTTAAAAATGTAGCATCTCAGGCCCACCGCAGCCCTACTGAGTCAGAATGTCATTTTTTTAAAAAATCCTTAAGTGCTTTGCATGCACATTCAAGTTTAAGAAGCACTGCCTTGAAAATCTCTACCTGTGAACAGAGAAGGAAGTAGTCCTATTAAATATAGGAGTTTTTTGTTTGTTTTCTGTTTTTTGAAAATAAGCTGGATCATTTTGACTATAAAAATAATCTTGAATGTAATAGTTAATTAAAGACAGTTTAGTATTGTTCTGGGAGATTACAGGATTTTAAAGCATGGTTGGCTAATTCCTAGCTTTGTAAATCTTTATAGAACTTGGTTGGGATTTTCCTCCTTGCTAATCTTGCAGTTCTAGAAATTTGTGAGGTTAAAAAAACACAGTTTCTTTTCATTTACCAAGTTAGTATTAATGGAGAATTACAAAAATACACTGGGCCAGTTTCTCTAAATTCTTCCAGAATGTCAGCGTGGTGTCCTGGGAAGTAGAGGCTTATTAATCCATACCTGCTTAATGACTTAAATCTTTTAAATACTTTTAAGGTATTTTTTGAAAAACAAAGCAATACTTCCCTTCCCCCACACTCCGTATTAAATGTTCTTACGGTTGGTTAGACTTCAGTTTCATGCGTATCAAACTCACTTATCTAGCAGTGCCTTCAGGTTTTGGTGTTAAAAGTGAATTTGAAATATATACAATATCTGTTACTTGGTAAGTGCTCATTTCCTCTGAGTCTGCAGGTGAAGCTTTAAAATTACTGCTTATTGATTAGGTAGGGGAGAAAAAGCACCTGCTGAAACTTGTTGGCTGGAAGTTTTGCCCCTTAGAAGAAGACAGGGGTGAGGGAGATAAGGAACTTATGTTCTTGGCTTGCACCACTCCAGAACCTTCCTGATGGAAGCAGGGTACAGGCAGCAAAAGCAGTAGTAGTCAGGAGTTGACTGGGGTGACGTGCTTTCAAAGGCACGTTGAAGGTCATTAATGGGCTAAGTTAAATTTCTAGCTGTTCCTTTGTACTACCACAAAAACTTAATATTTTTTTTATTTCACAGCCTCAAAAGAAATAAAAATGAAAGAATAGTTCTAAGATCCTGAAATTCCAGCAAACTGAACTCTCTGATAGCTTATATATAAGCACATACACAGCTTAAAACTGTTATAATCATGATACTGATTCAGTTTTGTCTTAGCTGCTTGTTTTTATTTTTTATTTAACATTATATCTTAAGCTTTTCATATATGGTTAATTTCTACGCCTCTTGCCAAATATTGCCAGTTTGCTTTTCAAATCAGTACAATTTATTTACCAATCTGAGTCTGTTTCCTTATCTACAGGGTAGAGGTAATGCGAATTCTATAAAGTAAGATTATTCTAAGAATTAAGCGAGATTATCTATGGAAACTGATTTGGCACAGTCCCTGCTACATAGTAAGGGCTTGGTAATCCACAGCAGGCTTTACTGTTACAGGTCCTGGTTAAATGGTGAAGCAGGGCCCAGCAGTGGTGAGCCTTTTGAACTTGAGTGGAGTGCCTCAACCCCCACTCCTGAAACCTGTTCTGGGTGTGGTTTCCTTCAGCATGTTAGAAGAGTGTTTAGTTTACCTGAAAATGCACCCAACTGAAACACCTCCTTTCTACTTTAAAAAGAACACGAGGTTCAGTCACTTGGGCCTGATGTGACTTTTGATGTAGGTTGAAGGTCACAATGGTGGTGCTTCTCCCAAGTTCGTAAAAAACATCTGGAGTAACTACTGCTGAAGCCGGAGCATCCAGCACTGCCAGAGAGCTGCCTTTGTTAGAGCGCACTACTGTAGCCAAACTAATATTAGTGCCCTCCATGGATATGTTGAATGCCTCTACTGTGTTTGCTTTTGAAAGCCCGTTCTTAGCCTTTTCTTTCTCTCCCCCAACCCCATTTTTAAAAGGCACAAAACCTTTAAGTAGCAGATGCAGTAATCACAGTAGCATGGGGACACAGGCTGGCCTATATTTGGTTCCACAAAGGCCTTGTGAAAGATCAGACCTTAAAGTCCCTTTTTAATGCTGAAATGATGCAAGTGGAAAGTTAATTTGAGGATCACTGAGGCCCGCTTTATTCACGAAGAATGTGAGCAAAACATAAATAAAAAGTCTGGAGGCTCTGCTCTGTTCTTCTCTGGTGGCAAGGAAATTATTGGGGTGAATGCACCACCACCACCACCACCTCCAAGAGTGCAGTTGAGAGGGAATTATGGAGTTAGAGCTGTTGTTGTGTGCACAGACCTGTTGCAGAGGTCTGTATGTTTTGCCTGAAATCTGTACAAACCGTAGACATTATTTTGGTGTTGTTGACATGTATATGGTGTTTACAATCCAGACTAGAAGACCATTCTCTTGGAATGTGGCCTTTGCATTTTTTGTTTTGTTTCGTTTTTGAGATAGGATCTGCTCTGTCACCCAGACTACAGTGCAGTGGTGTTATCATAGCTCACTGTAATCTCCAACACCTGTGCTCAAGCAATCCTCCTGCCCCAGCCTCCCGAGTAGCTGGGACTACAGGCATGCACCACCACACGGTCTGATTTTTGTAGAGACAGGATCTATCTTATGCTCAGGCTGGTCTCAAGCTCCTGATGTCAAGCAGTCCTCTGGCCTTGGCCTCCCAGAGTGCTAGGATTACAGGCATGAGCCACCTCACCCTGCCGGCCTTGTCATTTTGGATTATATTTCTTTTTTAACTAAGAGAAATTTTGAAAGTCTGTTTTATTTTTATGTTTTGAAGGTATATTTTAAAGTGTACAGTGTCCTTGAAAGTCTATCTAGTCTGTTGAACTGTTAAATGCCAATGAATTCCTGTAGATTGCTAGCTTGAGAGTATAGTATTTGAGATGTGAATAAAGTCTAGTGCAAAATGTATTGCTGGTGCTTGAAAATGGTGCCCTGATTTCTATTGAGGGAGACACCTATTCCTATAAAGGTTTAAACGACTTGCTGTAAAATTCAGTCTTGGAGTGGTACAGGGAGATTACCCACTATCTGTAAACAACTGCCAAGCAGACGAAATCCCAGCTGCACCAAGTCTGTGGTGGAGAGTGGTGGCAGTAGGCAGGGGAGCTGTGGAAGGAAAGTGGTTCTGAACCCGGTGGTGGTGATGTGGTGAGGAGGCTGCCGGCGGCTGTCGGACATTGTATCTCATTTCAGAAACAAGGGTGGTGGGAAGCACGTGGGCTGTGGACTCACATCAACCAACCAAATCTTGACTCCACCAGTGACTTCACTCAGCCTCATTTTCTTCATCTGGGAAAAGTAAATAGCCCTTGGGGTGGTTGTGAAGATTAAATTAGGTATATTGTAATTGTATTAGTAACCAACTCCTCCTGGTTTGCCAGAGAGTTTTCAGATTTTAGCACCAAACGTTCCACATCCGGGGGTCTCCCTCAGTCCCAGGCACAGTGGGCAGTGGGTTACTCTAATTACATATGAAGGTACCTTTCACTATGTACCAAAAACTTGGTGTTTGTGAACTCCCAGGAGGACTCTGTGTGTGTGTGTGTGTGTGTGTGTTCATCTCTGTATTCCTTCCTAGTGCTTAGCATGTAAGTAAATGTTTCATGATATATAAAGTAATGGAAGTAGCAACACATATGTAGTTGTTTAGAGGTAAGTTTGCACGTCTTCCTGCCAGTTGTCTCTTCTCCCCTGAAAAGAGAGAAAAGAGCCACTTAAATGATACGTTGAATGAAAGAATGAATCACTCATGAAAATGATTTTTTCTGTGATGTGGCTAAACTATAACTTAAGAAAGGGTTTAAGCTGGGCCTGTCTACTTTTTTTGATAAGTGGAATTTAATGTGACCCTAGTGACAACAACCCCACCCAAAAGCTCTGATTTAGGAACCTCCAGCATGTGGACTCCCTGACATATTTTCTGGGACTCTGCAGGGTGCTGATGACTTGACTTTGGTGGGGAGGAAACGAGAGGGAAGCCCACCGTAGTAAAAGTACTTAGAGAGATAGAAACAGTGCCCTAGAAATTAGACATCAGATTGTGTCTTTTTTTTTCCTAAGTGAGATGGGGCAAGAATAGTTGGACCAGTAGAAGGTTTTAGAGTTACACTAATGTAATCTAATTACATAGCAAAAAAATATTAAAAAATGTACGCTATGAAACTGAAATCTATTCTTCTAGGTGTGGTAACTATTCAGATTTTTATATCGTATGGCCATGAAATGAACACAACTTTTCTAACCGCAAATGTGTCTTTGCTCACAGAGATAACAGCATGAGTAATGGTGTTCTAGAAGCCAGGCAGTTAAATCACACTCTGAGCAAACAGAGGCAAGTCCTCAGAAACTTAGATAAAATGTTAATGTGCAATCTTGGACTTTCAAGCTGAAGAAATATCTGAAAGAAAACTAATTTTGGCCCATGAACTATTTCCTAGTCCTTGGTGCCTCCCAGTCTCCACCCCCTTTAAAAAAAAAATCTTTGTTTTTCCTCTGCAAATATGCATATATGAGTTCAATCGCATTTGAGACAGGAGGTTATTTTTTCACTTGAAACACAAGGAAGCAATTTTTAAAAGTCATACTCATTCAGCAGTGGGCTTGACTGTAGCCAGCTTGACTGAGAGTTCCTGACCACAGAACCACACACTGCAGTCTTTATCAGGGGAGTAAATTCAGGTGGTTTTCTGGAAAGGGAGAGGGCTGGAGTCTAGGGAAGGGCACTGGAGCGGTGACCTGCTGGGCTTAAGTCTGGAGCAGCATGACGGGAAGGGGCTCCGGGAGCTGGCTGTCTTGGTTAGTGTTTGCCACCAGTGTGCTGGGAGTCGATGGGAAGGCTGGCTCAGATCCCAACAGATACACATCTCAGCCATCATTGTCTTCAAGCAATTCTGAAATGACCTTTCTTACCTCATTTTCCTGTGAGATCATAGTAGTCTGCAAACATGAATTATGTCACTGATCCTTGCTCCCTCTTTGTTTGATAAGAAATAGTTCTTTTGCTCAGTGTTTGTGGAAGAGGAAAGTGAGACTCAGGTCGGTAGTGATTCAGGGAGAGGAGATTTAGGATCTCCTGTCTTTGTTCTTCCTCTCCCAGTGGGAATTCACGGTATAACTCCTTTGCTAGGGTTCCTTGTATTACAAGCTAACAAAACTCTTACTGGACTGGGAGACCTAGTTATTAGGATAATTATGATTCTTAGCATGACTCAACCCCTTTTTAATATTCAGGAGGGCTGATGGAGAGCTTCTGTCTTTAGCTCTTTGCCAGGCACTAGGGTTATGGGACATACATTCTATCTTTGCCCTTAAGCTCACAAACAAGAGACCGGGAAACAGATAAATTTTTTGTATTAGGATTTGAATGGATGTATTTAAGGAAGAGGGGGTGCTTTATACACCTGAAAAATGGAGATGACCTGCTCTGGAGTTGCTGTGAGAATGAATTACAACAATGTGTATGACCCCTATGAAAAACACAAACTCATAAGCAAATCTAAGAAATTTTTATGAGGAGAAACAAATGTGGAGGCTGTCTTTGTTCTCAGGCCCACTCAACTGGTCTGATGTCTGTTTGATGAAGGAAACACACCTTTCCAGTAACAATAGCCAGCATTTACTGAACACTTATGTACCAGACTCTGTGCTATTTATTATATGCATTATCTCATTTCAACCCCCCTACCCCCCAATGCTAGAGATAGGGTCAGGCATTATCTCTGTTTAAGGATGAGGAAAACAAGGCTGGAGAGATGAAATCCCTTGCCAAATGTCATAGAGCTGCTAAGTGGTGGAGTCAGCCTTCACACCTGGCTGGCCGTTCACAAAGCTCTAGCATTAAACCATTACTTCACACTGCCTCTCCAGAGATAGTTATCTTCTTGGGAGGATTTAGGTGTGGCTGGGTGTGGAGGGAGCAGTTGGACCAAAGTCTTCTACCAGCAGCCCTCACCGTTTCTTAAGTCTATTTTGAAGCAATTTCCTCTCCCCCAGCTGCTCAGAAAGCGTCCTCCACTCAGAGTGGCGATATTTATGATGTGATTTCCTTCCTCCTGCCTTTAGCAGTCAACTTACCCAGGGTCCGAAGCCCATGGGTTGCTGATAAGCTGCTGTGCTAGCTAGTTCAAGTCACTCTGTGCTGCCCTGTGTTTAGGATGGGTCATGCTCGTGTCAGTCACTTGGTGAACCGGTGTTCCTGTGAAGGCAGCGCAGTGATCGGTGCAGTCTGATTTGAGACCAGAGGTCACACCCTTTCCACCACATTGCTCATTAGTCTACTGAAGCCTGTGATGTAAAAGTTAAACCGCAAACTTCTTTCTCCTGCATTGAGCATGAGTTCTATAAAAGTTTACCGAGGCTTTCCAGCATGAGCCAGGTATAAACCAGGTACCGTCACATACATATTATTTATGTGAGTTAGGTGGTATCTGCTATGCGGATTGAGGAACTTGAGAACCAGAAAGGTGAAATGAGGTGGCAGAGTCATTTAGCCAGCAAGTGACAAAAGGGACGACTGAACTTCTGCAGCAAGAGTGGGCCATTTTCATCATTTCTTTGAACCTAAAGCACGTGGTTGGTCTAAATAGGTGGAGTCATACAGCAAGGCATAGTGTACACATCCATTAGCACATAGGTAGGTTGTATCAATTTTAATTTTTGTTTTAAATCCAGAGCATTGTGTCATTCTTATTAGGGAGTCACCCAGATTCACAGGTGTTTCAAAGTGTCATGCTTAATCTAGCAACAAATTGAATACATGGATGAAAAACGGAAGGCTTACCAATCAGGTTTTTCTTTTTTTTTTTTTTTTTTAATACAGAGTCTCACTGTGTTGCCCAGCTAGAGTGCCGTGGCGTCATCCTAGCTCACAGCAACCTCAAACTCCTGGGCTCTAGCAATCTTCTTGCCTCAGCCTCCCGAGTAGCTGGGACTACAGACATGCGCCACCATACCTGGCTAATTTTTTCTATATATTTTTAGTTGTCCAATTAATTTCTTTCTATTTTTAGTAGAGACGGGGTCTCACTCTTGCTCAGGTTGGTTTCGAACTCCTGAGCTCAAACAGTCCTCCTGCCTTGGCCTCCCAGAGAGCTAGGATTACAGGTGTGAGCCACCGCGCCTGGCCCCAGTGAGGTTTTTCTACTATCAATTTCTGATAAAGCTCTTGCTATTGATGAGTAAATCTTTCCATTAAAAATGATGCTTATATAATTTGCTTGTCGTTAATATTGCAGGAGCATAACATTGGAGGGATGAGTAACACATCTGCATATCTTGAAGGACAGAACTGACATCCACCCACATGTGGGATACAGTGTTGTAAAAGCAATAAGGATATTTTGGGGGAACATAATTTGAGCCATAGCTTAAATTCAGATGATACTGAACATTGGCATATCAGGATCCTTCTGAACACAGAGACATGGATATAGACCCACTGCTAGCGACTGTGAGGGCTCTGGATTTTGAGATGCTGAGTGAAATACATGCAGCCAAACATCTGTTGTGATACAATGAAGTGGCGACTCTGAAGCAGCCAGTCTGTGATGGCTCAGCTTCAAGGTGTCAAGGACTCATTCATTTGAATCTGTCCACAAACCTCTGAACCAAGAGGAGAGAGGAAATGAGTACATACATTTGGAAAGCTGGGTCCCAACATGTCTTTGCTTAGGTAGTCCTGAGAACCTTGTCTTTCTTCTTGTTTCCTGACTGAGACAGAAATTAACCTGTAGCGTAGAGAAACACATTTGGATAGGTACTTAGGGCAGCACCCAGAATTTGGTACAGTTAGGTCAGGGCAGCAGAGTTGAGGGAAAGGCAGGTGATGATAATCGTCTCTGTTTTATTCCTATTGTCACCCAGGTCTGCCTCCTCTTTCTGCTGCTGCCTTGGCTCAACTAATGACTTAAAGCTCGAATATTGATAGCAAGTGTACATAGGCCTGAGAAAATAGCTGTTGGCTTTGGTGGAGGAGCAGTGCTTTCTAGAACTTGTCCTCAAAACTCAAATGACAAAGCCTGGAAGCCAGTTGCTTATAATGTGCTTGAATTGATGCACCATTGCAGATTGGCTGTGGGAAGAGAGTAGTGCGTACCTCCTAATTAGCCAAGAATAAGTGCTATGGGTAGCTTATAAAAACATGTTTATAGCTCTCAGATCTTTGAAGGAG
This sequence comes from Avahi laniger, assembly GCA_963575035.1. Lineage (NCBI taxonomy): Eukaryota > Metazoa > Chordata > Mammalia > Primates > Indriidae > Avahi > Avahi laniger. Next base: position 41,801 of record CAUYSK010003241.1, read on the forward strand.
CAATCAAATCCATCCACCTTTAAGCAAGCGGGTGTCATGGTGAGCAGCTTACAATGCTGAGCACAGTAGAAACACAGGTATGTTAGGGACAGCCACTGTTTCAAAATACATTCTAAAAGGAAACACTAGGAGAAAGTGGCAAGTGTTCCAAGACTTGCAAATAACATTCCTTGGTCATGGGATGTGGGAGAGGCATTTTGGAGGAATTGATGTTTGACCTGCAGTTTTGTGTATGGCCAGGATTGGATTATGAGATGATGGGTACTAGAGGGAGATGAAACTATGGAGCGTATAGGATAATGGCTAGAAGTCTACCTGGGATATTATGTACATCTTTTTTCCTTCCATTTCAGTTATTAATGCTTATTATTATTAGTTGGGTTTTTTGCCTCCTTTTTGTTAAACAACAGCCAGCTAATCTTGGCACTATGTCCAGAGAATCAGGTGCTGCTTAGCTGATGTTGGTGAAATGACCTTGGACAAATGACTTGTCATGTCAGTTCTCTTACCTGTTAGAAAGGATTGTAGATCATCTGATGCAGATTTGAAGGCCCCTGCAAATGAATGCATGGCCACATCGTGTTTACTTACATTTTACTGAATGCTCCTCCAAGGTTCTTCTGGGTAGATACCCACTGCTAAAAATTCAAGTATTTTTGGCCTCTGGCTCCGTGGGTTCACAGTGTTAGTCCTGTGGGTAAACTAACATGCTACCAAGGAGAGGGAAAACAAAAGAAAAGATACACATATCCTCATGCAGAGAGAGAAGGAAAGTAGCCTAACTCCAGCCCAGTGGTGTAGTGGTAGTGGTGGTAATAGTAATAGCAGCTAAGACTTCTTGGTACTCATCTTGTGCAAGCACTGTTTTAAGTATTTTACAGTATTGATTCATATGCTCCTTACAACATCCCTGTGAGACATTATCTCCTTGAAGATGAGGAAACTGAGGAACAAAGGATGCTTTGCCTAAAGACTCTTACCTTGGTGTAAGTAGAGCTGGGATTCCAACCTGGGCAGTCTGCACTGGGACTCTGAATTCTTAACCATTTTGCTGTGCTGCCTCTCAAGAGCATTTCCTCTTGATGCTTTTGTAGATCTCATAGTAGCATTTTGTTAGGACCTGGGGCCACAACCTTGATTTGGTGAAAGCAATTGCAGAGAGATAGAAGTTCTTGATCCTTTTCCATCTTAAAAGATTTGCTGAGACTCTCACTCTTAATTGGTGATGGTAGCAAAGGGCTGCACGGTAAATGCAATATAAAATTCAAGCCTTGCCTAATCTCGGAAGACTTTATTCCCTTTGGTAGTTTGCTTTGGTGATTCTGGCAGAATAAAAGGGACTCACTATCAATACAGACTCTCTTGATCTGTATTTTGCCAGGATACAAATTATTTGTAATGCACCCGTGAGAACCTGCAATGAAGGGTACTAGCATTAAAGTAGAATTTTGGAGATAAAAGTACAATGTTCACTGCTAAGGCATTGGGCATTGGCTACACAGAAGGTAACCCTGGAGCAGTTGTCAAAGGTGACAGCATTACCTAGGAACATGGAGTTGGGTCAGAAAAACCACATCGTAAGTTCAGATTCTTGAAGTTTACTAATTCTTCTTGACTTTAAATATTTTCAGCTGCTTTAGGGTTTGTTGGTGTATTTAGGCTAAGTGGCCTTTTTGTTCTACGTTGTCCCTGCGTGAATGAAACAGATAATCCCTATTTCTGATTTAAGTGAAGACTTTCATAGCATTGGGAAAGCTGACACAAATATTAAAAACAAAACAAAACAAAACAAAAAAAACCTTCCATATGCTATTTGCATTTTGTTTACAGGCCACCTTTTGAGTTTCCCCATTCCAGATATAAAAACACCAGCTTAAGAGAGGCACCAGTTCATCCTTACTTGCTATACTCTAAAACCACAAACTTGATTTTGCTTGCAGTTCATTATGTTCTGTGGTTGGCATCAGAAGCATTTATTGTATTTATTGTTTATACCTGGCCTAGTTCCAGAAATGATTTTATTTGGCCTAGGCAAGTGTCCTGATAATGTATGTATGAGATGATATTTCTTCTGCTCAGAGAGTCTGTAATCACAACACTCCTCATAGGATTGTTGGGTTAGTGAATTCTGGGTTTGTTCTTTTCTTTGCCCTCTCTGTCCAGAAAAAATGTAAATACCTTTCTTAGAAAGGCCTGACATTGTGAGACTGAAAGGTGCCATGTCACTGCTATATGTCTTTTTCCCAAGAAATGTTCTTTTGTGAGTGCTGTAGAGAAACCCTCTTGTAGGAATATGTATATTACATACTCCCATTTTCTCTTTTTGGGAATAAAGCTTATTATGGATTTATGTAGTTCAAGTGATTTCCTCTACCTTTGTTTTGAAACACAATGTACTTAAAATGTAGAAGGAACTGTGACAGGCACATAATGACAATGAATTATAACAATTTCCATTTGACCTGTGGTACCCCTCAGGTGTGGGAGTATCACTCAACGAGAGAGAATATAGTACCAGGTATCAATGATCATTTTTTGAGGTTGGACTCTGTGGAGATGACAGCTAGTGTGGCCATTACTTAGGTAAACCAAATAATGTCACAAACCAGAAGTTTCTGAAAACACTTAAAACTCTTTGTCTTTCATACTTCCTTGCAGGAACTGTTATAGGCACTTTGTGTCTTTGTAGTAGTGTTAGCACAGTAAGCAATTTTCCTGCTTACTTTCTACAGCTCTCTTGATACCACAGCTGTGGGCAGGCCAGATCCCATTTAGCTGAAGCATATAGCTGCAGTTGGGCACATTAAGGGAGTCCTGCGTTGCTGTTTGGTACTGCTTATAAACTGGAAAGATGTGTCAGCTGTATGGAGTTCCGAAAAGTACCCTAGTGAGTCCCAGTAACTCCGACTGTTGACCTTTGGGTTTAGGTATGACATAAGTCTTAGGAGAATTGATGAGAATGCAGGAACCAGTTTTAGCCAATACAGTAAGACTAAAATGCCTCTATTGTTTCTCAGAAAGTACTGTGTGACAGAGAAATCCTAAAACTCTGAAAGTAAATAGCCCACAGCAATTAACTATATTGACTTTGGAAATGGGTTATAAACCCAAACTTCTATGATGAACTATGGGTGTTTCTTTTCTCCTTTCCCAGGATAAAAGCTACTGATGAGAACTGCTCTCTAGTGTTGCTAGGACAAACCTGTGTGACCTTCTTTATGTAAATAATTAACAGGGGAATATTTTCATTTATGTTAAAGCCATATATGAAAGGTTTCTGGCCTGGGTCTGCCAGCCTCTGGCCTTCATGGGGAAGGAAGCCAACGCCGAAAACATTCAAGCCTCCAATTGTCAGACAGAATCCCAAAATATCCTCTTTGTGACTGCGACGACAATAAAACCCCATTTGAAGGTTATTCTAGGGTGACTTTATTGTTATATAAGGAGTAGATTTTGTTTGTTGGTGGTATGTTGAGTGGTAGAGGTTAAAGGTAGAACTATGTGTGGAACTAAAAAGCCTCTGAAACTTTTTAGCAAACCAACAACATTTAGAGGCTTGTGGCCCACTTTGGCTGGGCACCTTCCATTTTGTTTGCCCACACTGCCTCTTCGCAGCCCGTTTCTTGAATACATAAAGGACAGACTTATCTACGTTATCGGTAAAAAAAATTTGAAGCACAGGCTTTATGAATTGGGAGGATCAATGGTATTGCCGCCATCTGCTTAAATTTGTGTGTGCATTGGGGGTTTGTATTCCTAGTACATTTGTATTCTCACACTTTAACAAAATTTTTTTCAATCTTCTTTCTCAGATTGTTTCTTGACAGCATGGGAAACTTAACTGTGGTAACTAGTTAATTCTAAAGAGATTTAGGTTCCCACTGTACCCTTCCAAAAGTACCAGGCATTGGGGGCAGCTAAGATGAGACACATACAAAACAAAGTATTTTTTAAATTTTGTTAATTTTTGAATTGGCAAAATTGTATACGTATCATGGATAACATGTTGTTTTGAAATAGGTATACATTGTGGAATGGGGGCTAAATTGAGCTAATTCACACGTAACAAATTTAATGGAAATAAAGTGTAGGATGGAGAGCAAAGGGGTTGTGCATAGTCATTAAGTGCTTCTCCGCCTTAGTAATATTAATTACCCTCTTCAGAATATTCTTAGTATTGGGGAAGAGAGGATGCTCTGAATTGAATATTCTCCATAAAGACGCAAGATGGTAACTGTTCAGCTTGCCCAGGACATGGGTGTCCTTTGGTGCGGGCGGAATTTGGTGGTACTTTCAAGGGAGTCATGGCTGGGATTGAGCTGCCACTGCCTCTGGGCTTCGTCAGTTACTCCTAGGCAGGCAGGCAGGCAGGCCAACCCCTCGAGAAGCCTGGCATTCAGCCTTCATGCTTTGGTTTCTTTGCCTTTTTATTTATTTTTGAACTTTTTATTTGCCCTGGGACCATTTTGAGGCTGAAGGTACGGCCCACAGTTTAAGAAAACTGTCCCAGGCCTGAGCTAATAATAAGAGTACAAACCTTTTTCCCTTGTCATTACTCCTTCCTCCTCACTGACTAATTAGCCAGCGGCTGCAGGTCTCATTAAACTTCATTACTCCTGAGCAGCTGTCTATAGGAACTGCCTCAAGATAAAAAGAGGAAGCTCAGCTAAACATTTTTGTTGCTGCTGCTAATTACCCCAAGCTATACTTTTTATTAATTAATGGCTCTCCTTGCCTCCAGATCCTGCTGGGGACCTTTACCTATACCAGACAACAGGCGCTCCACTCTTCCCTGGCTGCAGACGTGCTGCTCTGTGGTTCAGTGCCTGGAGTACCCGTAATTATCAGGGCCAAGAATAGGGTGGCTATGGAAACCAAGGTAAAGGAAAAACACATCTGGAAGTCTGGTTATATGTAACTTTAACTTACTCAAAGCTTCTAGTCAGTCAACACTGGTGCTTTTTTAAAACAGATGCAGTGGTTAGTTATTTCATCTGTTTGTGAAAATACATGATGGCAAAACAATTACAAAGGTAGCTTTCTTGACTCACTGGTTCCAGGGTCTGAGAAAGCATTTTAATGTGGCGGTCGGAATGGGAAAAGTAAGGGATATTTCACTATGGCTAAAGGTGACACCTAAAAAGGAAGATGTTGATCTTGGGACTGGTCCAGTGGAGTGTGAGAACAAGGAGTCCTTGATGGTGCAAGGTGAACTACACTCCTCCCAGGTGTCAGGCATGGGAGAAGAGCACCTCCCTTGGTGGGACTGAAAGAGCATTGAGAAATTTAGGGGATTCTTTCTGATGAGGGCTTCTACGCTGAATTATGTAAAACTCCCTGCTTTGGAATTGTCAGGAATTAAGGTTGTGGGATACCTTAAGAGATTTAATTCTGTGTGTTCCTTTTAGGTGGGGGGAAACTTAGGTTTGAACCCCATTTCATCTCTATTGCAGCTGAAGGTCCTTGCTTGTGTAGAAACCTTAGAGTAGTGGGAGCTGTGGAGTCAAACTTGGGGCTGTGGGCAAATCATTGAACCTCTCTAGGCTTGCTCTTAAGCAAAATATGTTTGATGGTAAGAGTACCTACCCCACACAGTGGCTGTGAGAATTAAATGAGTTTCAGTGAGCTGCTTGGAAGGATACCTGGCCCTAGTAAGCTCTCAATGAACCCCGACTGTGGGGTGGATATGGGAGATGATGATTTGATTCCTCTGTCATTTAGGACCATGTCCAGAGCCCTTCACACTTGTGTAGCAGAAGCACTGGTGGATTAACCCCCATTGGGTACTGATCCTTATACCTGCAGCTGATAGATAAGATCACTGAGACTCAGACCTCAGCTCTGAAGCTTTGACTCCTTGACTCACCTCAGTTGGTCCCACCGTGCTTTGCTGGGTGCTCTCTGCTGCCACCTGTTCCCTCCTGTGCAGCTGTTGTCAAACTGTTAACTCTTCCTGCACCTCACCCTTATTTCCCAGTGCTCAGTACAGCAACTTAAAAACTTTAAGAATGGAATTTACTTTTCCTGGACATGAAATCTGAGGTGGAACCCGAGTAAATAAAGGGTATAAAATGGGAGCTTTTCTGAGCAGAGTGCAGGTGAGAAGGTACTTGGAGCCTGCCCTCTGGGCTTTCACTTTGCTCCTTTTGCATCCCTTGCTGCAAACATGGTTTGAAAACTACCCCTGGCACCCTGTAGACCTCAGTATTTCTTCAGTGACTGTCACTTTTTTAAAATTAATATCCTTAGTGGCCCCATCTATTAAAAGGAGGAAGTATTAGTGTTTGTTTGCCATATTATGCTTATAAATGTTTCATAAGGTTAAATATTGATTTAATATTCCCCAGAAGAAAGACATGAAAATTCAGGGTGGCATTTTATTTATTTTGGAATACTCATTGAAGATAGCAGTTCACATATGACCTTTTGTGGTGCCCTGGGAAAATTTGTATGCCTCCAGCAAGTGTTTTTTATTCCTTCCTGTCAACCTCAGACCCATTGGTGAACCTTATTTCTTTTATCAAATAAAAAAGAATTTCGTATTTTTCCTCAAATGGAAATGCTCCTTAAATTTTTCAAAACTGGTAACTTGCTCCTTAAAAAGAAAGAAAGCCCAGCAGTGTAAGAAATACAGAAATAAAAATGCCTCCAGTCTTTGCTTCTAATCCCTTGAGATAATTACAGTTAATAGTTTGGAAAATATCCTTCCCTACTTTTTTATGCAGTTACTTACATTTGAATGTATATATTCATAGGATCATACTAAACATACACACTTATATAAGGGACTTTTTGCATTCAGTAATATATGTGGCCACCTTCCTAAGCCTGTATGCTGCAGGTTTCCCTTACTCTTTCTAATTCATAGATACTATTATATGGACATGCCATCTTTTAACTAATCAGCATATTAATGTATATTTAGCTGTTTCTAGTTTTTTCTGTTTTGCTTTTGTTGCTATTCCTTTTTACAGTTATCTTAAAAATCTGTAGTATGTATCCTGTACATCTTTGTGTTCTTGCAAAAGGGTATTTCTGGAAAATAGATATCTATAGGTGTGATTGGTAGGAGGAAATATATATTTTAAAGTTTTAGATTCCCAGTTAACCACCCTCCCACCAGTAGGCACATGCAAGCGTGCCTATTTCTCCACACCTTCAGTAAGTGTGAAAGGGTTTGTCTGTCAAGTGTAAGGAATGGGGTTAAAGTTTATTTTCACCTACTTCCACCTAGTCATGAAAGTAAATTCTATCTGCTACCCCAAAAGAATGTCTCTTAGCTCCCAGCCCTTCCCACCCAGATCCAAGATTATCATCTTTATAGAGGGTGTTGAGCAGCAGCCAAGGTCTGTATTAAACAATAAAGTGCCTCTGAAGAACAAATCAGCTAGAGCAGTAAGCTTCCTAGGCCATATCTAGGTAACAGACAATAATACTCCTCTTGTGACAATGTTAGTTTACCCTCTCCCACCCCACCCCCAAACTGGCAAAACTACAAACAGCCAGGTCCCCACACCTGCTGGAAGCACCTGACTTTATGGAGTGGGCGATAAAGCCTGGCATGTAGGGATGCGAGAGAAGTGTGGTGGGGGGGGCCTGCACATGGGCGCACACTCATGGACGTTATAAAGATTTGTGTTCTGAGTTTAGCAACACTGTGCAAGAGGTTTAAGTTTCCAAAACAAATAGAACAGAGAAACTGATCTCCCCACTTATACTCTCTTTTGTTCAAAGCTTTCTTTTTTTCATTTGAAAAAAAAATTGAATTTAGATAGATGAACAGTTTTAAGCTAAGAAGATTCAGTATAACCCATGTCATGCCTTATGCATTGTTTTCTATAGAAATGGGTTTATAACTTTGATTAGTGTTCCTATTAATGCAGAATAGGTTTTGATTAAAAACAACAACAATAGTATAAATTGTTAACTGTCCTGCCCTCTTCTGATTAGTGTGAGGGATCCTATGGTGCTACCCTGCCTGTTAGGACCAAATCATCATGGGGTTGAATCTGAGGTCATTTCCTCCTCCAATTTTTCTGTCCTCCTTTATTAAAACAAGGTGCGATGGACATTGTGTACTTATAGGATCTGCCTCCCAAAACTCTGTATTTGGCTTTGAAAGAAATCTTGTGTAACCACTTATTGTACGGGTAACGTTGAGGAAAGCCACAAAGGAAGTTACCAAAATTATTTTTCAGTGTTGACCCTGTATGTAATAACTTTCTCTTTTTCATTTTAATGTATCTTAAAAATAATGAAATAGTAGTTGAATATGTACATTAATTATCCAGAGTCAGAAATTGCTTGTAAACTTTTTAAGGAAACATCTCTTAACACTTTTAGGTGTCCTCCCCAGTGTCTTTATATTAGTTAGTAAATGGTTGCTCAATGGCTGATTGATTAACCCAAGATGAAAAAACTGACTGGCATCCTTTGTGGCTAAATGCTGGGTATTAGTGTGTGTACATTTGTGGTTCTTTCTACATGGAATAATTTTTCAGGCAGTGGAGTAGTTGGGTGAGTTAAATATATAATCGTGGATTGGGTCAGAGCCTGTCATTTAGTAAATTACTTCCTGAATGTAGAATACTCTGTGAGAAGTGAAATTTCGGTTTGAAGCACTGAGGTATCACTTAGAAAATAATGCTAAACTCTAAAATTTCTTAGTTTAGGCCAGGGAGCAGCTCACCATTATAAAATTATGCATTTTGTTTTTCAATCTTGTCACAGTTATTATTTCTGAAATCCAAGTGTAGTTTGGATATTTCTCACCCCTGCTCCTCCCCAAACACACATGAAGTCTGTGGCTTACTCAAGATAACTATAATTTTGGAGTTTGGCATGGAAGTTGAGACAGTCTAATTTATCAGTCTGTCATTTCTAGAGTGGGTCATGGTCACTGGCCAGAAAGGGTTTAGGTGACTAATTTGTAATGTTCTAACAGAAGCCAGTTTTTGCATTCTTTTGTGTTTATGTTCATTCATTTTTAAATACAGTTTCTTTTCTCACTAAATAGAACCATGTCGTAATTCTGTGGTTCCAAGTGATAACTTGGCATTGCTATGGCTTCCTTTATTCCAAAATGCTAGTTCTTTGCAGATTAAATTTATTTGGAGAACTTCTGTGATATCTTAGATTGTCTTAGATGGGAGCTTCCATACTTAATTCATCCAGGGAATGATGATTTTAGTAAATGCTTTTACTGGCCATGAAAAGTAGAGAGCTTTGTGTGGTGGCCTTTAGGTCTTTTGACTTTTTCTTTCTTCTTGTCTGTGTCTCTGGTTTAAAAGAAAAAAAAAAGTCCCTCAGACCTTAGCCTTTTGGACTCAATAAATTACTTTTCATTTTGACATTCTCATTAAATAGGAGAGCTGTCAGAAACTGTCACAAGCCGCTAAAATTGGTACAGTTATCTTGTTGGCATCACCCTCTCTAGGCCTCCTTTTGAAAACATTGAAGTAGAGCAGAATCGTCTTGTATCTTGAATGTCTGATGACTCTAGTGAGTGAAAGAGTTCTGTTATTTCCTCCTTGCACTTAATTCTTTTGACCTTAAAAATTCTGAAAGCCTGGAGAGGATTGAAAATCATAAGCAAGGACCAGGGAGCCCGTTGTTTGACTTTTAATAGTAATAAACTGCCTTAGTCCAGCTACATGGTCCACAGAACAGTAAGACTTCCCTTTTTGCATCACATGAAAAAAGAAACACAGTAAATTTGAATTCTCTCTTACTACCTCCACTTCATCCCAGGGCACCTATAATAAAAGTCTAGCTTCAGCTCTTGACAATGAAGTAAAGGATTTTATCTTTACCAGTGACTTTGTGTGACACATGATAAACTGATTTCGAATGTGATATTTACTGCTTTTTTATTGTTGTTTTGAAAAAAATACCAGACATCATATTGCAATTAAAATACTTTTATAAAGTCTTATCTTTAGTATACCTATTATGGTTGTTGCCCCTTAAAAAATTCTTTCCTGGTTAGTCTATCTTAGTGTTAGCATTCTGCTATATAAGTTTAATAATTAAGAATATGGTATCCATTTAGTCCCAGGCTTTTTCTAACTTTTAAGGATATTACAAGTTACCCTCAGTCCACCTTGGACTCAGTATGTTTAGTCTCCTTTCAGGGAAGATTGGGGAGGAGAGGGGATGGTGAATAAAGTGTCCATCCAAGTAATAGCAGAAGAGCCTTCAGCTTGTGCAGAGGGGATTGGAAGTGGGGAAATCTGGCCTCAAGCCACCCAACTCTTCCTACTCCTTTGACTGTGAAGACTTTGAGTTCTAGCCTGTGACACTCACCGTGGTTCATCCCTCCTGACAGCTGGGGGTGGCACACTGTTCATCCTATTGTGTCAAGGCAGCTGGGTGAACACCTTTGAGCCAGGGTGGGAGGGGCCCTGGGTTCACCCCCAACTGACCCAACATGTGGGCAGAGGCCTCGTAACATAACTTAGCAGAAAATGCATGCAGTCACTGAACATCAACCTGGCAACATGTGTAACAGCGAAATTTAAAATGGTACCCAGTGTGTTGCCTTGTTCATAGCAAGCACTTAGTACATGTTTGCTAAGCTGATTGTGATTTGAAAGTGGAAACTAACAAATGGGATATAGGATAAACAATATTATTAAAATGTTTTAAAACAGGAAAAACAACAAACTTTTTCTGTAAAGGGCCAGATAATTGTTAGGTTTTGCAGGCCACTCAAGGTCTCTGCAGCGTATCATCATCCTCCACCTCTCACCGCCACCCCCAACAATCCTCTTAAAATGTAAAAACTAGTCTAGCCTCCCAGGCAATACAAAAGGACTGTCGGCCACAGTTTGCTGACCCCTAAGAACTGACCCAAAATGGATGGTCCTGATTTTTTCCTGTTGTTTTGGGGAGGTAATATCTTGTTTTCCTCAGCCTGTGTGGGATGGTGCTGTGAGCTGGAGAGTTGGGATTCTTTGGGGTTCAGATAAACGTGGGCTCTAACTCTGGATTCGCCTTTGCTAAGCAGCATGCCCTCAGGCAAATCACCAAAACCTTTCTGTGCCTCACTTTCCTCAACTAGTTAAAAATAACAGGTTGTAATAAACAAGGTTAAGTTAGTGAAGATCCTAACACAGCCTCCACTGGTGCATAGGAACAGGCTTGGGCTTGTTTCATCCTTCACCCTAACTGATTCTCCCTGGCTGTGGTTCCTGTCCTGCAGAGATGGAGAATGGCAGATTAGCAGGCTCAGGATATGGCTTTCTGTATATAAAAGCAGTTTTGAAGTGTGCCACCTATTTTTGATCAAATACAGTGAACAGTTTCTGAATATTTTTTAAGATCCTATTTCTGTTTCTTTAAAGCATTTACTTTTTCCTCAGGGTTTTGGCCCTTTATGCTGTTGTCGGTTCACACTGGTTCTCATCTTAGCTCTCATCTTAGAGGAGCTAGTTGTGTTACTCTGCCCATTTGTTTTTGGAGTAAGCCCCTACCATAACCTCAGCTCTCTCCGTGGTCTTGGCTTCTGTGGATTGTGACCTTAAAATATGTCCTTGAGAGGGAAGCGGGAACCCAGGAATTTAGCCTGCTTTCTCAGTTCATTATTGTAGGTCTCCTCTTGGGGGTTCTCCCTGCAGTGCCCTGGTTTCCATGTTGGAAAAATTGGGAGCTGTGCTGCACAGAAGAAAGACCTTCTGGAGTTGCAACCAGGGACTATTTAAGTAATGTAAACTGCAGGTGCAAGGTCATATAGAGGTCACAGTTGGTTTTATAGTATGACTATCAGTGTATAAGTATTAGCAGGGAATTGTATATTTGCGTCACGTGCATTCAGAACAGATGTTTACATGTGTTTTGTTCATGGTTAAACTGTTAGGAAAAATATTTCAACTCAAGTTCTATTTATATACAAATCAACAAACATGAATTTAAGGCCCCCAGATTAATCCGTCACAGGGAGACCTTCAGTCAAAAGATTAGTTTCCTTCCTCTTGCTGCCTCAAGATAACAGTTTGATTCTCTGTTATCAATACAGCCAGTTGCCTGTTTCCGGTTTCCTGCTCTGTGTATTTTGTATGTTCCTCCTGGGAAATGATTTATTTATTTTTGCAAGCCAAGGCACATATGGGGACTCCGCCCTACTGTATTCTTTTGTTTGGAATTGGTTTTTTTGTTTTTTTTTTTTTAAACAACTCAAGAATTGAGCTTTAGTAGATAAATTGTTAAAATTGTTATAAATTAAGTCTTGTGTCAATTGGCCTGTTTGGATCATGTTAAAATAATGTTGTAATACATTAAAATAATGTTGAAATTACACCCTTGTGTATCTTGCAACTTCACTCTACCATAGAGGTCTATGGTGGCAATTGCCCAAAAACAAAACAAAATTAAAAAACCAACAAAAAAAAATTGTCAAACATTTTAGGTCAGTGGCTTTGGACCCCTTTTAATCTGAAAAACAGTATTACAAAAGTGTGTTTTTATCATATTTGAGACATTGAGGAACAATTGAAACAGTTGTGAAAGATTTTTAGTGTTATGCAATGATAACATTTAACTTCTGAAGGTCTGTCTACGTGATTTGAAATTTGTCTCCTCTTCAGCAATTTCACTGAGACCACCAGGAATAGCGGGATTTATTAAGACCATATTTCTTGGGCACTGGAGGCTTGCTGATTTATTCAGCAAATGTTTATTGTGCACCTGTTCTATGCCAGATGTATGCTAAGGTCCTAAACTGGTATAGAATTGTGTCCTTGCCCTTGAGACAACTGCAGGCAAGTTGAAGAGAGAAGACACAGGGTATGAAATAAAAAGATAAGAGATCGCATCCCATCAAATGATGATTGCTGGCACCCAGTAAGAGAAGGACTCTTGAAAGAGCTAATCTTGGCTAGGTCTTAAAGGGGAATAGTAAGAGAAGAGAAAAAGCCTTCCAGGTTAGAAGAATGGTTGCAAGCAAAGGTGGGAAAAAGCCGTGTGCAAGATGAGAGTTGAGAGCATGGTGAATGAGACCTGTTGTGTTGGAATACAAAGATGGTGTGTCGGGAAAGTTCCCACAGGAGGCTGGTGCCTTAGGAGAGGCTGCTCAGGACCCTTGAATGCCAGGCTCAGAGATTTGGACTGTCTTCTGGATAGCTGGGGACCATTGAAGGTTTTGGTACAGTGGTACAACTTTGAAAAACTACTGTTTGGGGAACATGACTGTGGTAGTGCTGTTTAAGGTGGATTAGAATGAGAGAGGCACCAGGCTGGGGAGTTCCAGTAGTTGATGGTGGGTAGGGCCTGAAACCATCCTGATCGTGGTGAGCTTTTTCTTCCAAACGTACAAAAGTACATTGTCAAAATCATTCTGGCAACTGATCCTGTACTTCTTTGTAATACTTTTTCATTATTTTTTAACTTTTCTTTTTGTTTCCCCAGCTAGACTTCTAGTTCCCTGAGGGCAAGAGACCTTGTCTTTGACAAAGACTCCCTACAGTATGTGCTTTGTAATATTGGAGCTTATTAATACTCTCAATTTCAGATTGGTCAGCTAGCTACCCAGGATGATTGATTTAAATAGCCAGTTTTGGAGAGATGTTCATGGGATGATTGCTTCCTCATCTTTTGATTTTCTAGGCTTCCTTCTTTGATTTTCTCAACTCCTTTCTTTCCTCTTTTGAACCCATGTCTACACCTAACTTAGCCATGTGTCTATGCAAAGGGAAAACTGCATCATTACTCATCTCTTACTTAGGATGTAGGTTATTATTTTAACACAATTGAAGAAGAACCTGGTAGAAAATGTTCTTGCGTCACACCCTCAGGTTTAGACTATTTGATAAGGGAAATTAGTTCTCTTAAGCCAGGTATAAATTCAGTCCTTGGGAGAATAATGGATAGGGTCATTTGACAGTTCCTGTTCCTGTATTTCCCTTGTTTTCCATCCAGAGATATTTCATGCCTCAGGCCTTCCTTCATCCCTGGCTCCCATTCCTTTCCATAGCCAACACTGTGGCATATGGTGAATATGTTAGCACTCTCTGTGCAGAGGGCATTGCAGAAAGATGCTGTACAATCATTTCCATAACATGATGATGCTCTTATGTTCATTAGTAATCAATAATAATAAATCGTTATTTCTCTAGCCTGTAACTTGATGCGTGCTAACACAGTGTTCATTTTTCCAGTTGTGGCAGATTCTCCGGAGTGAATAAATATTGAAGGATTAGAGCCTTCCAACATTGATAATAGTCATTCCCTAAAAAGAAAAGAAGTATATGAGATGCTTTTAGAAGGCAATGATGATAGAAAGGATAGTAACATCCTTTTGTTTTAACCATTAAGCACATGTATTTCTCAGCTCTAAATATCTCATTTCTTTTTTCTAAGACATATTCTGAAAATTTCACATTAGTCATCAGAAACTAAATAACAAAAAACAGTGAATCTGAACACATAGAGGAGAAGGTGTAGCAATGCGTCTTACCTGACTGGAGAATGGGAGAGATAGCAGCACCCAAGGACCCCACCACTACTGGCTGGTGACATTTAGTGGCCCTTAACCTCACTGAGCCTTGGGCTTCACTGGAGGTAACTCTTGTGTCCCACCTACCTAATAGCTGCTGTGAGGGTCTAGTGAGTTTTGAGAAAGTATGAATTGCATTTCAGATGCATGGTGTTGTTATTGCAGGCACACCATCTTATGGAATCTGTTTGCAGAAAGGAACACCATAATAGCATTTCACTTATAATTCACTCCTTCCAGGGATCAGAAGCTGGTGTTAATGTTGTCACTCACTTGAGGGTAAGTTTCTTGTTTACCTCTCAGTAGTTCTATTGACCAGTAGTTGGCTAATATATCTCTGAGCCTATGGAACTAAAGACTCTGCTGGTTGGATCTTCACACTTGGAACCACTTCTGGCTCCCAGGGCTCTAGGGATATTTTGGGTAGAATTTATGGTCCTGGGAAGCTTATTTTGAGAACACGGTTAGGAGTCCTCCTTCCTGACTCCCACCTCTGCATTGCCGCAGACCCTGCCTCACCAAGCCCCTCCCACAGAGGGCTGCTGGCTCTCTTTGTCCTTCCCTCACTGGGTCCCTATGTTTCCTATCTCTGGACGGCCAGAGCTGCAGCTGCCTCGAGTCCTGGGTTGTATTGCTAAGTGTGTGATGTCTGGGCTGTTAAGAGGTGGTGGTGTCTTCAGGTACAATCTTGAGTCCCACTTGTCATACCACATTAGGCAGTCATTGCAGAGGGGGGCTGGTGAGGGGTGTTGGAACCTGAAGGTGTTTGTGTGTGAGGGAGTGAGGAAACCTATTCTCGGTACTTTGAAGGTGGAACAAGCCTCGGTGGGCCACAGAGACAGATGTAGTCTTGATGGAGACACCATCCCAACCGATGTAGTTACCCAGGGGTGGAGCAGACCCTTTCACAAAATAAGTACTTGGGTTAAGATGGTGAGATGATGGGTGATTCTAAATCTCGTTATCATGGAAACACATTTTTTATACTGTTGTGCATGAGATGTTACCGTGTGGTGATTGGAGAAGCCAGGCTCTGGAGCCAGGCTGCCTGAAGAGTTACCAGTTTCTACCTCATGGGGCATTGTGCAGTCAGCTCTCCGTATCTGCGGGTTCCACATGTGCAGATTCAACAGACTATGGATTGAAAATACTTGAAAAAATAAATAATAAATAATATAAATTTTTAAATGCAGTATGGCAACTATTTATATAATGTTTATGTTGTATTAGGTATTATAAGTAATCTAGAGATGATTTAAAGTGTTGTGTGGATTATATGCAAATACTATGCTATTTTATATCAGAGACTTGAGCATCCATGCATTTTGGTATCCAAGGGGATCCTGAAACTAATCCCTCTTAGATACCAAGGGGTGATTGTACTTAGAGAGATTGGTGCCTGGGACAGTCGCAAGTGCTCAGTGAGTGCTACTATTATTTTAATAAAAAAGAAAGAACAAGTCATTTTCTCTCTATACAACTATTAAACAAAATCCTGTCACACATATGCACACATAGTTCCCCTCCCCACCTCTGGGATTTTTAAATAGCTGGCCCAGATGTTAAAGAAGGGATTTTTTGATTTCGAAAGAAAGTTGATTTAGATGACTTCTGACGGCTTGCTTAGCCCTGAGATTGTGTGATTTCATGATCCCTGGCAAATTTCTCAAAAGGTTTGAATTAATGAGACTGCTTCTTTGCTGGAAGAAGGGAGATGGAACTAATTCAGAGCAGTTACAGTGAGCCAGGCACTTCGTGTACTTTACCTCCTCTTAACACTGGGCAGCCTTTAGGTGAGTCCCTGTAATATATAATAACTAATATAATGAATGGCAGGTAGGAAGCAAACACAGCTGAGAGATAAGGGCGGGGCTGGTAGGGGGGAAAGGAGCCTGTTCTTGGCGGTACCACCGCCAAGCTCTGGGCAGGGCTGGATGGGAACATACCCAAGCCAGTGTCAGGTTCAGCTGCGTCAGCTTCTTGGGAGGAGATGCAAGAGTGCTTTGACTTGGTAACAGCAATGCCAGGCCCAGAAAAGGTAAAAGGGGAATGGAAGTGGCTGGGGACAGGAAGCGCCCACTATCACACCGAACCAGGCCGGGCTGCCCTGTTCTCCCTGCCCCACTGCAGCTCCTGCTCCCCAACATGCCCTTTGTGGAACAAGTAGGCCTGAGACAGGGCATTTCTGCTGCCACCAAGCCGACTTGCAGACCATCAGGATCAAGAGGTCTTTGCTGTGGACAAAGAGAATGATGAGTCAATAGCACCCCAACTTGGTGCCCCTCTCTGGGGATTGCCATCTGAGACACCATGAATGCCAGCTCCAGTTGGCACAAGCCCAGAATGTTTAAACCAGGGTTTATCAGCACTGGCACTGCTGACATTTGGGCTGGATCATTCTTTGTTGTGGGGGCTGTCCTGTGTGCTGTAGGATGTTTAGCAGCACCCCTGCCCTCTTCACTGGATGCCAATAGCACCCCTGCCCCAGTCATGACCATCAAAAGCATCTGTAGATGTTGCCAGACATCCCCGGCGGGGACTGGGGGCAGTGGAGAATCACCAGTTGTGAAGAACCTCTGGTCTAAATAAGCAAACCAATATGGAGTTTGTAAATTCCCCTTTTCACTTCACCACAGTGGCCTCATGTTTATAGGACTGGAGGTGGTTTTGCTTCCTGCTGCTGCTCCAGCCATCTCTGTACACAGCTCAGGCCCAGCAATAGCAGCTTGAGCTTGGAAACACTCCTGGGCTGTCTCTCATCGTCTGTGCCAAGGACCTCCTGCTCCTCAGATGTCTGGCCTACCCACCCCAGCCTCGCTGGGTGGGGCGTGCAGAGGTGATGTCATGGTGCCTTCCCAGGAAGGGTGGAACAAAGGACAGAGTCCCCTCAGTAGAGGATGAGGCCGTGGGTCCACTGGGTAGATTTTTTACCCTCCCTCTCCCACCTTCCAGCTTCAGAAGTGTTTGTTGTTTGCCAGGCGCTCCATTGTAAGAGGACACACTAGCTGGCTGGGCTTTGTGTCTCTTGAGTCTGTTCCTGCCCCTCGTATATCATAAGGGTGTTGATTCTGGTACGATCCCTGGACAGAACTTTCCATGCCTTTTCCATTGTGGTGATGTGAGCCCGAGGAAGTTAGACCCCATGTGATTTTTTCAGCACTCTTAGGCTACCTGGGGCCTGCTTCTGAAGCTGCAAGGAGAGTAGGGGTGGGAAACAGAAGAAAGGGCAAGAACGAAAGCTCTCATTCTTTTTATTTTTTTTACTTCTCTTTCTCCTCTCTCCCTTGGGTTTCTGAGGACCATAGCAGCCCTGGGGAGCTGTCCTTGCACAGATCTCTGTTTTGTTTCAGCTCAGTTCTCTCTGCTCCTGCCGGTGACCTCTCCATGGGGAGAAGGTTGGGACGGAGCTATAACTCTTTAGGACAAGGGACTGAGCGGGGAGTGTGTTTAATATCGTTTGAAGCAAATCCTCAGAGTTTCCTCATAAAGGAATCTGTTAATTCAGAACTTGAAAGAAGACAAGGGTGTTCCTTTAATGAGAAATTCACCCAAAGGAGTGACAGTTGGCTGAGGAATACATTTTGTGCTTATTTATTTAGAAATACTTTAATCCAAGCATGTTTTCATTTTGATCTTGCTGGGTGTGGTAGTTATTTTGAGCCCTAAACCCTTTATTTACAGCCTAAGATACCCATCAGGGGCTTTATTAAGGACATTTTCTATCTCCAGTGTAACTCGTAAAGAATTTTATAATTTTTAACAAATTAGTTGATCCTAAATACATTTGAACCAGGAGCTACTCTTCACGCTGCTAGAGGCCATCTGTGAAATGTGCCTTGTGTATTCTGCTCTAGCCCTGCTCTTTCAAAACAGCCAAGCTTAGGCCAAAAATTACAGCTCCCCGAGTCACTGTAGTAAAGTTAACATCCATCATGATGATTGTGTGATTAATAATGCATGTGGTCTTTTCTGTGGTACCTATCATGATGTTATTGGTGCAGCTCCTTTTTCAGTTTGCAGCCTGCCCCTCGACACCTTTTCCTCCTTCCCCCAATCCTGTCCTTTTTGATCCTTTGTTTCTGGTTGGCCTTTGTTCCTGGGGAAGAGCCCTGTTTCTGTCTGTTCGGGCTGTTCCTTTAGGGAAAGGCTGGACCTCGAGGAGCCGCTGATAGCCGGGCATCTTGGCAGGTGCCCTGGCTGGCTTGCCTGCCAGGTTGGCAGCCAAAGCTTGTATGGCGTCTGCCTCGCTATCTCCCCTGTGTGGGGTTGAGAAGGCATTAGCAGAGGCTCCGAGCAGACCTTCCCAGGATACTGGGCTGTTGGCCATCCCTCTGGCCACTGGA
Source organism: Avahi laniger (assembly GCA_963575035.1). Classification (NCBI taxonomy): domain Eukaryota; kingdom Metazoa; phylum Chordata; class Mammalia; order Primates; family Indriidae; genus Avahi; species Avahi laniger. Next base: position 60,635 of record CAUYSK010003241.1, read on the forward strand.
CACACGCTCCATCAGCAAAGGATGGCTTTTTAGTTGTCACCCAGTGGTTTTGAGATACATAAGAAATTGTTGGGCTGTCTGTTTCTTTTTTATAGGTTCACATGTCTTTGTGGGTTTGCGTTTGCACTAGGAGTACATCTTGGATCCTTTTGACACAAAACATCAGGTGGAACTAGAAATGGTGTATGTAATTGGCAGAAGAGTGGCTCTGTAGAGGACAGAGTCAGGAGTATGAGTGGGTGGGTCCAGGGCACATTCTCTGCATGTCTGTTGAAGGTCTTTGGCAGCCTAGATTTAGAACATTTTGCAGAAGCAAGAAGTTTGGAAGCCCTATTTGTATGGGATGTGATGGGCCAGTTCTGGGCAGATGTATTTAGAGTTTTTTGCTCTGAATTGGACAGAACTTGATCACTGAGCCTTGAAAAAATTAATAATATTTCAAGAATGATTTGAATATGCAACTACCACACTTCAGACCATAAACTAGCAGTTGCCTTTTCAACAAATGGTGGAAGTTTGGAGATGATAGTTGTCCTTTTGTTTTATAGGAGAGGACACTGAATTGAGTGTCTAATCACATTTTTGTTGAAACCCTGGCATGTTGACTGCCATTTTCTGATTTATGGCATGTTGGACTGAGCAGGTGAAGGGGTCATTGCAAATCAAGGTCATGGGTAGATTTGTTTTGTCAGGTATTACCTAGTCCTTTGTAGATGAGGGAAATAGTTTTCTGCTGCCTTCTGAGCTTTTCTACCCCACACCCTTTCATATACTCTGGGTTGTCACCACACTCACCTTTTGGAGAAATAATAGCTATAACATATATGTTGGAAGCTTTATCAGTCAAATAATATTGGGTGGGACTGCAAAGGACCCTGTTGTGATCTGCATCCTGCTGCCTTTTCAGCAGGGATGGGGGAAAAGAAAATGAAAGTGAGCAATGATATTCTACTCAGCGGTATGCCTGGGAGCTCACATGTTCCAGGACTGTACAATTCCTGTACAGGTGTTCCTTGACTTATGATGGGGTTACGTCCCAATAAACCCATCGGGAAGTTGAAAAATGTTAAGTTAAGCATGGTAAGTCTGGGACCATCTTGTCATCTCAGAGATGACCACAAAAAATAGGAGCTAAGTAGCAGTATCGTTGGAGTGTAGTTTTGCTGATCATCCTTTGGATGGGGTCTCAGGCCCTGCTGGCATGTACCTGCTGCCCCTGCCGCTGTGGTTGGTGGTAAAGTGAGCTCTGTTCTGCTTGCAGATGAACGTGAAGCCGTGCAGAAGAAGACCTTCACCAAGTGGGTCAATTCCCACCTCGCCCGAGTGTCTTGCCGGATTACAGACCTATACACTGACCTTCGAGATGGACGGATGCTCATCAAGCTGCTGGAGGTCCTCTCGGGAGAGAGACTGGTAAGTGGGGTGTTAAGACGTGCCTTGCATCATAAATGGGAAGATAATTATTGAAAAATCAAGTGTGGGCTTATCCTATTGAAATCTGCAGTTAATGATTGATATTTTTGAGGAGGCTCTGATAAGTGAGGTGAATGCTTTGGGGAGAGCCCCAGTGTTACCTTCTGCATCTGGGTGATGTTCTTGACCTGTAGTAACGCAGGCTCATCTTGGTAGTTTGTGAGGTTACTGCCTTTGGTCAGAAAGTTCTTGGCTACTGTCCTGTTAAACAGGGCACGGTGCTGGAATTTGAAGGGCCAGTCTTGGGTGCTGGCTTCAAAATGAACCTGTATCCCACATAAGATAATGGAATGTTTTCTAAATTTGTCTTGATTCTCTGGAAAATCTGAGCTGTCAACTTAAGGTGGAAAGAATTGAATTCAGTAGTCTCTAACATTTTCTGTTTTCTTTCCTGCATGCTTTTTATTTTGGGGGTGCAGGGAGAGACTGGTATTTTGTCGTCTCCTTGGAAACGAAACTTCTGATGAATTCACCCTGCCTTTTTGGGCAGGGAAGTTGTCAGCCTACGGTGAAAATTTTATTCTCGTTCTGTTTCCCAGACTTGTTGCGGCCCCCTCTGATGTGACTTTTGCTTATGCACCTTAAACCAAAGAAGCTTAAACCAGTCACCGTGACTGACCCAGCAGGTTTTGTCTCGCCTTGGCTTGAAAATGGATGCTGTATTCTACCAGAGCACAGGCAGTGCCATAGGTGGTGGTGGGGCTGAGCCAGCAGCCACCGCCCAGGGATAGAGCCCCACATCTGCACTGACATCACCAGGAAAATATGATGCTGGCGGTTGGCAGGGCTGCCAGAAGGCTTATTTTTAACTTGATCTCCACCCTGTAGCTTGCCAGCCGCAAGGGCCTGTGTGCAGACCAGCCCCACGCCTCTGACTGCAGGCAAGGGGCTAAGGTTATATGTTGTATTTATTATCAAACCATGGATGGAACTGCTTTTTTGAGCCTGGAAGAAAATGGAGCCAGAGTATTCTCTTCCCTGTCCTTTTGTTCAAGAACAGGGACCTCCAAATGATAGCGAAGCCCTGTCTTATCCATAGCGAGTTTTGTCCACGCTATCCTGTGAGCATGTAGGTCTTGTTGCCTCCTTTCCTGTGAGTTTGTGGGTCAAACTAGACAAATAAAGATGGCCCCTGCTCAAAACCATGATGGCTGCAAGAAGGGGGTTGGTCTGTAGTGTGGGGAGGGGACAGTGGGCCCATGTTGGGAGGGCCTCTGGGCCATTTATTGCGCTTTGATTTGTTTTTTTAAAGTGAGTCTTGTTTGAGAGCCTAGGCTAGAATTATTGTGATATGCAGCTTTAAATATAATTTTTATAATCAGACGTTTTTTCCCTACCTCTCACCCTTTTCTTTTTTTGCCTCTTAATGTTTAACCTAGTATGATTGCTTATTGATTTTTTTTGGAATGTTTTGAAAGTAGCTAAAAAAATCATTAAAGGTCATGTGGATAGGAATTAGTTTGAACATTTATTTTTGTTCCAATAAAGTCCAATCTTCTAGGCTATAGGAAGTAAATTGTTTACCTTCAAAGACCCATAATTCTTTTATACCAAGAAGATTGTGTCCTTGATAACATCCACATAATAAATGGGATCAGGCCCCGTTACCCTTTATTCTGAAAACGATAATAAAAATATTAGTAGAGAGGAAAAAACAGCCAGCAAATAATAATTCCTATTTGTGTGTGACTGTGTCTCGCTCCTCTTTATTTGCTAGCAGTGAAATTTTCTTTGCAGTGACCCAGAGACCTAGGAGAGTGGGGCTGAAGAAGGTATGAAGACTACTGTCTCCAACCTCTTAGGCAGTTAGCATCAGGAATTTTGTTGAGTGATAACACAGTACTTTGTAAAACCCCAAGTGCCTTAACTTTTACTACCGATTCCTTGTAGCCATCGTGGATTATAGGTTGAACAGTCCATTAATTTTCTTATTCCAAAAATAAAGATACCACAGATGGAGTGAGCTAAAGCTCCTGTTCTTGACTGGAGCTTTTTTCAGCCTCTCAACTCATGATCTGTTTGGTTCATAGAACTTTCTGGAAGGGACACAAACCACACTGCTGTTGGCTGGAGAGACTCAAGTTAGAGACTTTCCCTGCTGGAGACCTCCATGAGGGCTTGCCCCAAAGGATCCTTGTGTATTCAGATTCCAAAACTAATGAGGTGGTTAGAGCTTCTAGGCCCGGGTAAATTAACATCCCCAGCTAAGTGTGTCATCAGATAACATTAGCTGGGCTTTCTGCACCAGTGATCCAAAACCCTGGGTAACATAAACATTTGTACTCTATCTGGAGCCGACAGCTAGCCAGCATTTCAGCCCCAGCACTTAACCACCAGCTTGGCAGTAGATAGTTGATAAATGTTTGAAGGACTAGATGATTCAAATTTACTTTGTTAATAAATTCTTACAGCTAGTTTCTTTACAGAGAAGGGATGTGTGTGTGTGTGTGTGTGTGTGTGTGTGTGTGTTTTCTGAGTGAAGTTCAAAGAAACATTAGTTTAGTGATCCAGACAATTCCACCCTAACCCACCTGTGGATTTTGGCTGAATAGTATTTGAGTTAAATTTGAGCAGGCTTTAGGTAGGCATTTGGGTTATTAGGGAACTTGATTTGATCTACTTGGGAACATCAGAAGGCGGAAATTCTCATCTCTGGTCCTGGCCTGGGCAGGATCTGTGTCCAGAAGTAGCCACCCACTCTTCTCAGGTGTGTCAGTTCATGGCATGACAAGAAACTGAGGGACTGAGCCAGGACACTGTTGCTGATTGTACTGATGAGAAGGAAAACCATTCCTTCCCAGTACCTATTCTGAAATCACTGTGCACCGTAACTTCTCATAAAGGTCTTGCTGTAGGTAAAAGTGTGAGCACAGAGCCTGTGCTGATCCCTGTGTAATTGACCTAGATCTCAGGGCCAGACTAAAACAGGACTTAAGGAGTGAAGGTTTGTCCCACAGCAGCACTGACCTTTGGAGGGAGAAGGACCCCTGGGATAGTATCACCAGGCCTGTTGTGCTTTAGGGTGAGGAGACACCCACAGGTCATAACCCAGAAGAGACGCTTGGCTGTGCCTGCTGCCTTCCCCACGTGGGCCTCCGCAGCAAGAATGATTCTAAGCAAGATGGCCAGCTTTCTGCCTTGCTCCCGCCAGACTAAGCCCTCACCTCTACTTGAGATAGAGCTACCTTTTCCAATTCCCAGCAGTCACAGTTACCACTCGCAGTTGCTGGCCTGTTGTTTTCTGATGTTCTGCCTTCTTACTCCATCAGTCCATCTCTAAGAAGAGAAAGCAGCAAAAAAGAGTGTTTTGTTTTGTTTTGTTGGCCACCATTAATTCCAAAACAGGCTGAGCTAGGTGGAGAAGATAGATTTAACATGAGATTTGTTAAGCCTTAAATCCCACATTGAACTGCTCTGAGTTTTTTCACAAAACCTTTGTTAAGAGAGCCAGGCTGGTATGTATTTATTGAAACAAGGTTTGTGGTTTAGCCACAGGACCTAGCTGTGTGTTTTTGTTTTTTTTTTTTTTAAGTATCATTCATATGGGATAATTTACTTTAGTTCTAAACAACCAGCCACAGAAGAACTCCCCCATAAAATAGGGATCTAAATCACACAAATTTGAAAGGTAGAATAATAGATTTACCATATGATAAAGAGCCAAATGAATGTCCCCAAATCTTTAGAGTTCAGAAGGGGAAATGAGCCGCTGGATGGTGTTTCAAGAAACCTAAGTAAGTGGTTGGGGTTCCAGCAGGGTCCAGGAGGAGAGGTTCAACCATAGGTAGCCTTGGCCGGACGCAGTGGCTCACAACTGTAATCCTTAGCACTTTGGGAGACTGAAGCAGTAGAATTACTTGAGGCCAGGAGTTTGAGACCAGCCTGGGCAAGAGCAAGATCCCATCTCTATAAAAAATAGAAAAATTAACCAAGCGTAGTGGTACACACCTGTATTCTAGTTTCTTGGGAGGCTGAGGCAGGAGGATCGCTTGAGCCCAGGAGTTAGAAGTTGCAATGAGCTATGAGGATGCCACTGCACTCCAGCCTAGGTGACAGGTGGAGACCCATATATATAGGTAGCCAGAGAATTTGGAGTGTTAGCTGTGAGAAAAGCTTGTGTGACAGCTCCTGGTTAAGATGAAGTATTTGGAGGATGGCATCAGGACTGTGATATCGGGCACGTTTCCTCGTTCATTGGTAACTTCAGCATGTATCACTTTTAGTGTTTACAGAGTACTGTCACACTCATTATCTCGTTCAGTTCTTATAGTCTAATGAAGTGAGCAACTTACTGTTACTAACTCGGCTTTATAGAAGAAACAGGCAGAGTTACCAGTGACTTGCCCAAGGCCAGTATTACTGGTACGTGATACAATGTGGCCTGCAGCCCACCCTCCTGTCCCACTGAGTCCTTAGGAGTGGGTCCCTGCCAGGGAAGCAGGAAGTAATGGGACTTGATGAGGCATTCCTTGATTAATTCTAATTGGGCAGAAATCACTAATACTATTCTGAAAGCTGCAAGTTTGACTTGAAAGAAAGAGTTGGGGGATTAGTGTTAAATGAGTTTGTATTTATGGCATATTGAAGGAGATTTTGGAATTAGCACATCCCATCCTAGCCTGTGTATTCAGTAGAGGCATTTTTGTATGTGTGTATAGTGAAAATCTATTTTTGATTAAAAGACAAATAGATAAACAAGCTTCCAATCGCAGTGGTACAGTGGGGCTAGTTAGTGTCTTTTCTGTACTTCCTCTTTACCTGAACAAGAGATCCACAGGCATTTTGGAATTCAGCTTGGGCACTAGCTGATCTTCTACCCTGCAGCACCTGTATATTGTATATTGTAGCTGGAAGTGACTTTAGTGGTAAGTCAGTATCACTGTACTTACAGTGATACTGTAAGTCAGAGAGAATAAGTGACCAGCAAGGCTGCCCAGCTAGTGCAGCAGACCGAGGCCTAATCGGCCTCTTTCACTTCCCCGGGCTGGTTCTGTGTCCAGCACCACAACCCTTGGAGAAGCATCACTCCAGGGAGCTGCAGGGGTCACTTTGAACAACAGTGGAGGAAGAGGAAACAGGGATTACCAGGGTGGACCAGGGCAGCCCAGCTCCCCAGGGACCTCCCAAACACCCTGCCAGAAACCTTCCCTTGTGTCTTACTCTCCTATTCAAAAAGGAAGTGAAATCAGCTCCAGGAAGCATTTGTTTTCTCTTTTCCATCTCTGGGCTCTGACAAAAACCCATGCCACTGTGATTATTCCACAGTTCTCCAAATCCTGATGCCCCACAGAGTGTAACTGACCCAAACTTAAGGGTGGGCATGCAGGTGGGGCACAGCTGAGGACCTGGGAGGGATGGTCCAGCTCCCTCCTTCCTCTCTAAGGGTTTTGGGTCCATGGGGGAGAATTTGCCCAAGGCCACACTGCTCAGAGACAGGGTTTGAACTAACTGCTCTGATAAGCCATTATTAGAATTAATGTTTTCACAAGCTAGAGGTAGTTGTTTAGCCCCTTAATTCCCTCTCCTCCTTTGGAGTCAGAAGGAAGGTCTGAAATAGAGGGTGTTGTTGGTAAAGATTTGAAACTAGGAAGGGACCTTGGAAAGGGGAAACAGGAAAAGTGCCTGCAAAAAAACACAGAGCAAGGACTGTGGTGTGGGAGGGGAAGGGAAGCTTGTTAAAATGATTTAAAGGAGGATCGGTAAAAATAGGCATTTCCTCGGAGGAACTGCCTCCCTGCCTGCACAGCCGCCTTGAGGGTAGATCCTGTGAGCCTGGTATTGATCTTGTCTCCGCATGAGGGGTGTTTCAGACTGTCCTGTCAGAAATGACGTACAAGGCAGAAATCCACATGTTGCTGTGGGAAGGGACACGTAGGAATCTGATGATAATTAATGGAGGCAGGGAGCACTTTCCTGGGCAGAATGAGCCACTCTTGGAGTGAGGCTTTCAGAAAGTGTTTATCACAGAGAGTTGCTCCCCTCCCCTTGCCCATTGTGTTTACTTTTCTCCATTGTTATCTCTTCTTCCTTTTGAGAAGATGAAGTTTAGTAATATAAAAATAGCTCTTTATAAAAATGAAAACTGTCTGCCAGATGGGAACCGAATCTCTAATTTCCTTTCACATGGAAATGTGTATTCTGTACATATTTCCTGTATTCTGGGTTTGGGGTTCTTGTTGTAGCATAAAAGAGAGTGGGCTTTGACTCTCAGTTCACCACATACTAACTAGTTGGACAAATTATTTCATTTCTCTGAGCCAGTGTGTCCTCATCTGTAAAATGACAACAATAATTATCATAATACAGGGTTATTGTGAGGATTGGGTGTGATCACAGCTATAAACCACCCAGCAGAGAGAGGCAAACACTGTAGTTGCTCAGTAAATGGCAGCTAAGAATTTTTAGATCTTGGAAGCTATGCAGTTTATATGACCAACATGTTTCTATGTTGGGATCATTATCACTTCTTGAAATTAATTTATCATAATTATTGCTTCCTAAACTTGTCTCTAAGTATTATGCATTAAAACATTATAGAAGCCCTCTCTAAGGCAGATAGAACACAAGTCATGAGAGTTTGATGTACTTCAGTTTTATTCTTGATCTTACTCTCCGTTGAACTCTGCCACCAGTACGTCATCTAACCTCACCATGTCTTGTTTGTTCTTGTTATTCTGAGGCTCGCTGGGTTCTTGGGTTGCATCTGGCATGGCCAGTCAGCATCTCCATGGAGTCCCTGTGATGTGGCATTTGACTTCTTCACCCTACGGGAATGTGTTTGGGCCCCCGTCACCATCCTCCCTCACCCTCACTCACACCCCATATTCATGTGGAAATGCACACACTTTCCACTGAGATTGTGTAGAGAGAGAGAATAGATGCATGGAATGTCTCACATGTGTTTCCTGTTTGTGGGGAGAAGATTCTGAGAGGACCACTTTCTCTACTGCATAATTTGAATGTAAGTCAGACTTAAGTGATTATTTGAGATCATGGTTTCAGGATAAAGTCTGGAAGAATGGTCGTTATGTCATGCCAGATGGAGCCTGGGAAGGTACCGACAGCCCCCATCTGTTCCTTATTCTTCTTTTGCTTAGCTTCTTTCAGTTCCATCCATACTGTTCCCCTCACCCCCAATTTGGAAAATAATCCCTTCTGACCTCCTAAAAGTGGACAATGAGAATGACTGCTGCAGTTAGAAAGATGCCTCCACCCTCCTTGCTCTGCGATCGCAGCATGAAGACGCTTTCTTTGTGAAGGAAACAGCACGTGTAGGTGGACCACTCACTGTCTCACTATTCAGGTGCACAAACTGACAAGACATGAGAGGAAAAGGCCCCTGAAGAGCAAAAAGAAGTGTCAGAAGCCCCAGGACCAGAATTCACACGCCTTTCTTAGAGACAGTTAATCCCCATCCCTCAACTTTGAGCAAAGTTTCAACCAGGAGCTTCATTGAATCCAGAAGCCACCTGGATATTAGAAAAACAAGGGACTGCTTTGCATAGTCACTTTTTCTAGCTGTGAGAAATGATTCAAGAGACAGAAGAAAAGGCCAAAAGAGGACACATAAGAACTATATGCAGAATTCCGTGACTTCTTACCCCAGGGGAGAGGCCCTGCCCACCTAATCAGGGACAACACTGATTCCACAGTCTCTGTGTTGAGGAGAGAAGCATAATGATGTCCAGCATCGCCAGCGCCAGCGTTAGGGAGCTAACGGGCGTGAATTTGAAAGGAAGAGTGAGCACTGGTATGGCCTCTGGCAACAGTAGAATTAAAGACTCAGAATTTTAGATTCGGCCACCCCCATTCTAAATTATATCTGTTTTTTCCTCTTTCATTAGATTGCTTGATTTTGCTGTCATGTAATCACCTGACTTAACAAAAATAACAAATCCTAGCATTTCTCACATATCTGAATTAAATTAGTTTGAAGTTTCCAGAGAGAAAATTCTCCCCACCCCATTTGGTGTAAGGAAGGTTATAATAATGTAAAAAACTTGATGTTGAGAGACATTTCCTTTTCCATTGTTATTGCAGTTGAGTTCCACATCTGTGTATGTAACCAACTGCAGGTCAAAGATACTTGGGGTGAGGGAGAACAAAAAATAACAATATAACAAAAAAAATACAAATTTAAAAAGCAAAATAGTGTAACAACTATTTACATAGCATTTACATTGTATTCAGTATTATAAGTAATCTAGACATGATTAAAAGCATACAAGCGAATAGGTATAGGTTATATGCAAAATACACTATTTTATATTTAGGATTTTGGCATCAGGGATTTTGGTATCCTTGGGGGTCCTGGAACAAATTTCTAGCAGATACTGAGGGATGACTGTATTTGAGTATAAAACTTACCACTTGTGGTAGGCCTCTGCTTGTAACCTTATTTCCTGAGGGTCAGAGCACATTCTTTTATTCTTGCTTGTCCTTTTTTGTAGGAGAAAAGAAAGGAAAAAATAATAATAATCTTAGACTGGGCAGAGTTTTTTTTTTTTTTGAGACAGGTTCTCACTCTGTCCCCTGGACTAGAGTATGGTGGTGTCATCATAGCTCACTGCAACCTCAAACTCCTGGGCTCAGGCGATTCTCTTGCCTCAGACGCCCGAGTAGCTGGGACTACAGATGAGTACCACCGTGCCTGGCTAATTTTTCTATTTTTTGTAGAGACGGGGTCTCAATCTTGCTCAGACTGGTCTTGAACTCCTGGCCTCCAGCAATCCTCCTGCCTCAGCCTCCCAAAGTGCTAGCTGGGCAGACTTTTAAAGTGGCCATTTGTTACCCAAGTAATCTTCCTTTTGGATGTTTTCCATCTGGCAAATAACTGAGAATCTTAACTATAGAGGGAAAAGTGGGGGGAATGGATAAGATATTAACATAGGGATGGCTGCTGCCCTTAGCTGGGTGTGCCCAGGTTGCTGCATACCTGGCTGCCTTTCCCCGGTGAGGATAGCTCATAGCACGCACCAAACCCAATCCATCTGTGTGTGTTCAGTTCACTCTGTGCAAGCTCTGTGCTCAGAACTAAACCAAAGACTCTGAGGATATATTAATAATAGAAGTGTAAAGCATCATCCCTGCTCTCAGGAAGCCAACAGTCTAGTTAGAAGTAATAAAAGCAACATGTGAAATAACATCAAAAACATAAGATAATGATTTTCTTGAACTGTGTTGTCCAGACCAGTGTATAAGTTGTAAGGAAAGGGAGACCTGTGAGAACTGGAATGGTTGGAAATGTCTCTAAGAAGTAAGACAGGCCTTGATCTGAGCCCTGGAAGTGGGTGGGGTGTGGGGAGGTATCTGAGGAGATGCTGGGAAGCCAGGACAACGGCCACCGAGTCAAGCAGGCTGAGTGCACCCGTCTGTCCAGTGGGTGTGTGCATCCCGGCGGCATCTTTGTGACATGGTGACACCAGTTCTAGGTGAAGCCTCTCCTAGAGGGGGAGTGATAGGAAATAGGAAGATGAGAAAGATGGAGCCAGATGTGGGGAGAACATGAGCTTGGTCTTGCATAGTAGAGATTCACTGAAAATTGTATGTATATTGATATATATATATATAATATATATATGTATACACACACACACACATATGCAGTTGTCCCTTGAATAAAGCAGGATTAGGGGCACCAACCTCCACTGTCAAAAATTCTTGTATAATTTTTGATTCCCCAAAACTTAACTGATAACTAGAAACCTTACCCATAACATAAACAGTTGATTAACACATATTTTGAGTGTTATATGTATTACATACTATATTCTTATAATAAAGTAAGCCAGGGAAAAGGAAATGTTATGAAGAAAAGGAGGAGAAAATATATTTACTATTCATTAAATGGAAGTGGATCATTGTAAAGGTCTTCATCTTCAACGCCTTCACACTGAGCAGGCTGGGAGGGGGCTGGTCTTTCTGTCTCTCGGGTGGCAGAGGCAGAAGAGGTGAAGGAGGTAGACGGGGAGACAGGAGAGACAGGTACACTAGGTCTGACTTTATGGAAATACATTGTAATTTGTCCGACTTCTTTGCTTTTTCATTTCTCTGGAAATGTTTCTATATGGTACCAGTCCTTCTTCCACCACCTGCTGTAGTTACAGTGCCGCTATCATAGAAGGGTCCATGTCATAAAAGAAGTCAAAAGCAGTCTTGAATAATCAGAACCCTTGTGCCAGGTTGTCTAACGTCAATTTGTTTTCTGGCAATGCTGCTTGTACCTCATTTCCTCATTGTTGGCACTCGTTCAGAAGCACTCATCTCCATCAAGTGGTCTTCAGTTAATTCTTCTGGTGCAGTGTCTGTTCGCTCTTGAGTTTCTCTAAGATCCATATCTTGAAACCCTTCACCCTCCCCCACCTTTTTTTTTTTTTTTTTTGCCATATTCACAATGTCTTTCGTGATTTCCTTGATTGGCTCTGTTACAAATCTGGTGAAGTCAAGCACAACATCTGGACACAGTTTTCAAAAGCAGGAAGTTATCGTTTTGGACTAGATGGCTTTTTCTGTAACAAGGATGGCATATTCAGTGCTGTAATCCTTCCAAACTTTCATGATACTCTCTCTTTCGGGGTTCTCTTCCATAGCGAAGACAATCCTTTCCATAGAGTATTGCGTGTAATGAGCCTTTAAGGTCCTTATGACCCCCTGATCTAGAGACTGAACTAGAGTGTGTTTGGGGGCAAATAGACCACTTTGACACCTTTAGTGTTGAACTCATGGGATTCTGGGTGGCCAGGGACATTGTCCAACATCAAAAGAACTTTAATAGGCAGTTCCTTACTGGCAAGGTACTTTCTGACTTTAGGGACAAAGCATAGATGGAACCAGTCCAGAAATAGTGTTCTCATTATCCAGGCCTTTTTGTACAACCAAAAGACTGGCAGCTGGTGTTTATCTTTTCCCTTCAAGTCTCGTGGGTTAGCAGCTTTATAGATAAAGGCAGTCCTGATCATAAAGCTGACTCATTAGCAGAAAAGACTAGAATTAGCCTATCCCTTCCTGCCTTGAATCCTGGTGCTTGCTTCTCTTCATGCCTGCTAGTGTAGCTGCAGTGATGGCTTCACGAATTTTCTTTTTTTTAGTTTTTAATCTTGAAAATGGTGATCAGCTATAGTTGTGGGCCTCAATCTATGATGCACAGCAAGCAATTCTGCTTTTGCTTATAATATTACGACTTTTCTCTGCTTTTTTGGTGCACTTCTAGGATCACTAGTGGCATTTTGCATCTGTCCCATGAATTATTCAATGTTTATGGTATTATACTAACATGATGAAAAATACCCAAGAACCGTGAGAGATCTCTTTTTATTGCAATACACAATTTACTGGAGAGACAACGTGGAGATGATAAGCATCATAGGTGTTTTAAGCAGTTACTGACAACACTTGAGCTCACGATAATAGCAACAGGAAGTGGCTATGAAATTATTACAGTGGTACAGAACATACTACAGTTCATTTATGCAGTTATGACTTAATACTACATCTTTACATTTGTTTACATGTCTTTTGACTGCAAATTGTGCCAGATGTGGTCTGTGATTGTGTAAGTTTTGATACATTTTAACATTATATTTGTATATATTTTATGGTAGTGATAAAATAGACCAGCATCTTCATATATTTTATGCATTCATAGCATATCTTTTTCTTAATTTTTTCGCTATTTCTAGGCTATGCCATTCATTTAAGTTTATTCTAATTGTTGTAAGTTAAAAATTTTTTCCAGTATATTGATTGAAAAAATTCTGCCTTTAAGTGGACCTGCACAGTTCAAACCTATGTTGTTCAAGGGTCAACTGTGTATGTATGTGTGTGTGTACATGTGTGTAATATATATTTATAGTAAATACATACATTAGATGTAGTAGAGATACAGATACAGATATAGTAGAGATATATATAGTAGATATATATACACTTTGCTTTATTTAAAATGTTCACCTTCCACGAACCTCTTAGAATTTGATATAACTGGGTAAAAGGTAGAAACATATGGAGTATAAACAGATTAGACTACTCTCATATATATTTTTTTTCCTTTCTTTTAGTAAGTTTTACACCCTTTTGCTTACCCTTTTCCTCATGCCCCTCACAAAACCACCACTTGGAAATTGTCCTGCTTTGATATTGTGTCCCGTTTCCATTTTGAGCCAACCTTAGGAAATGACCCAAACCAGCAGGTGGTAAACCTGTGTTTACCTGTAAAGCAATCAGAAAATTCTCATAGATGTTTTGTCTTGCATCTGCAAAAATTTGAATGGATGGCAGCAGCAGCACTGAAATTCTCAGTGAAAATTGGGTTCTCTTTTTTCTAAACTTCCAGTTTTTATGCTCATTTTAAAATTGTGTAGCTTCCATGATCAAACACTAAAGAAGAATTCATTCCCATCCCCTTACGTAAACTTTTCTCTCCTGTAGCTGTTGAGTAAGTGCTGTCCTTGGACAGAATGAGCACGTGTTTGTTAATGTTCTGGTTTGGGTGGAAGAGCACCACAGGAATGGGCGTGTGCAACTCTAGACAGTAACTTGGGCTGCCTCTGCCCTGTTGGGTGATCTGTCTCCACCTCTGCTCTCCTGTTTCTAGCCTAAACCCACCAAGGGGCGAATGCGCATCCACTGTCTGGAGAATGTGGACAAGGCCCTTCAGTTCCTGAAGGAGCAGAGAGTCCATCTTGAGAATATGGGGTCCCATGACATCGTGGATGGGAACCACCGGCTGACCCTCGGCCTCATCTGGACCATCATCCTGCGCTTCCAGGTAAGGGATGCCATCCAAGGATGCTCAGGATTTAGGCTGCCCTCCCAGGTATGAGTGTCCTTGTGGAGCCCCATCCAGAGGGACCAGGTAGACCAGGTTGAAAGCGCTTCTGAGAGTTAGGTGTGCTGAGCAGTGTGTCACATCCAGCCTTCAGGGTTGATTGCTGCCCTGTTGGCATGTGGAAGCTGCCATGTCCTCCTGTGGCTTTCCTAGCCCCTGATAGCCTGAGGTCTCCTGTCAGATAGGTCTCAGCGGCACAGGGGTTTCCACACTGCATCCCAGTGTACCATTTCACTGGCACCGCCTCTAAACATCTGGTCTCTGCCGCTGGCTCTCAGGAGCAAAGGTATAAGGATGTAGCTGGTGCTCAGTTACTAGCACTAGACTGTCTGAACTTCCAAACTGTGGTGTGTATTATACAATATTTTTAGAAGCTACTTAGGGTTTGTGGGCTCCATTTACATCTTCTCATTCTCCTTTGGATGTGAGGAAGCAGTTTTCAGGGGAAAAGTACAAAAAAACCTTATGCTTGTTTGAATTGATGGCGATTTTATGGGTTTTATTATACTTGAGGGGGAATGCTCTAAATGGAGAAGTATTTTTAAGCCAGAAGGTGTTCTCAAAATCATTTTGTCCAATTCTTTCACTTCATGAGGAAACTGAGGACCCAGAGAACTTTGCAGCCTTGCGCCAGATTACACAGCCAGTCAGGGCTACAGTGGTGTGTCTGACCCCCTAAGAGAGGGCACTCAGCACTTCAGTATTGTAAAGCACCTCCCGCCTGACAACTGGTTATTTCTCCAGGCACATGGTTCAGGATCATGCTTTTCAGTTAAAATTTGAAAGGCAGGAAGAACTTCTTACCATAGTGTCAGGTTACTCTGCAAACAAATATTCTAACAGTCCTGTCTCCTTAGTGACTGTACTGTGTTCTCTGTGCTTTTCCTTCCCATTCTGCCTCTTTGATAAAGATCTGCTTGATTCTTCTGGGTAAATAAAAACCTTACATAAAAAAGGAAAAAGGAAAATCAAATTAAAGCTCTGTTTTGATTGAAACTCTGAATTTAGGCTATGACGAATCCCTTTTCCTTCTCACTTCCCCTAGGATTGGGCTTGAGCCTATGCTGCTGTGGGTGTGTGTGTGGGAGAAAGTGGTAGGGGCTAAAATGAAGTTACAGAAAGAAACAGCTCCCTGACTGGCTGGTTCCCAAACCTGGCTGATCACCGGATGCCACTGGGAAAGCTTCTTAATAATTTAAGTTCCCAGGGCCCAGCCCCAGTGATTCTAAGTCAGTAGGTTTGAGAAGGGAACCACTGTTAAAAATGACATTGTTAATGGAGTTAATTACAACAACCAAGGACATTTTTTGTTCCAGACAGAACTCTTATGTAGGTTTCTGTCATTTAGTTCCTGCATGATTTGAAAATGGAGTGGATGGCACTGAATTCACTAATTATAGCTCTTGGGTCTTATTGCCAACAGGGGTGAAATTAGCAGGACACTCCTCGAGTTTTACCCCATTTTTGCAGAGTAAAATGTTCTATTTCTGTTGCCTTTGGCCTGCAGTAATCAGAGCATGGAAGGGCATTCTGATCGTGGCCTCTCTTGACAGCGGGTCAGTGCCCGTGTCGGGGACCTGGCACGCACAGCCGTTTTCAGGATTCTCAGCATGAGTTGGGTTGAGTCATTGACTAATTAGCTTCCTGCCAGCTTGTTTGTTTCTATACTTCAACCTGTAAATGCTGATGTGTATTTTCTCCCTTTCCTTTGAGAAAAGAGGCATAGACTGTTGTTACTGTATGGCCTGCAGTGCTGGTACCTTAACATGACTCAGCTTCCTCCAGCAGCTTTATTAAATTATCACCTGTTCCACAAATATGTAAGATTCCACATGAGCCAAGGCCCAGCTCAGGTTTTGTCTCTTTGGTGAAGTCTCCCCACATAGCTACAAAGATCTCCCTCTGCCCCAGCTCCTGAATATATGCCAGCACATGTGTGCACACACGTGGATGTGTACCCCTGCAGCTCCCAGCATGTAGCCTGCCCTGTGTGTGCATAGCAGGTGTCCATTAAATACTGATGACGACAGACAGGTGTTAATGCTGCTGTACCTTTAAAAGAGAGTAAAACACAATGTGAGAAACTGGAATGAAAGTCTTTGAGTTGAGACAGGAAACTGTCTTCATTTCAGAAGAGTAGACTTTGTGTATCAGCAAATCTGCGAACAGATACCCTTCCTCACACAGAAGCATAAGAAAGCTGATGGGGGCTACTGTGTAAAATTGTAGCCTGCCTTTCCTAGTGCGTCTGTGTCTCACCCCTTGAGTCAGGGTGCTGCTTTCACATTCCTTTTCTGAACATAAGCTAATAATCCTAATATAGAGATTGGGGTTTATGCAAACTCAGTTATCACGTTCTTAACCACAATTAAAAATAGAGAAATTTTTTTAAGTGTAGTTTCAATTCTTAGATATTATTCCTAGTTATAAGTTTCTAGCTTTTAAATATTGTGTTTATGTATTTTGTCCTCCTCCTCTTTTTCAAGAAGAATTCTGGGAAGTATTTGTAGATTGAACAGAGAGAGGTGGTTTGACAGGGGGCAGAACAGAGAAGCTTGGAATGGTTACAGCTGGAAGGTGATAGATGACCTGGCCAACACCATCCACTCCCAACCCCATCCCACATTTTATTATACATAAGGAAACTAAAGACAAAGGAGTATTTGGAACATTTGGCTAAGATCTTATAGCTGATAGCTGGCTCCTAATCTAAGAACTAACATTTATGGGTCCTTACCATGAGGAGCTCAGTACTTCATGTTCTTTATCTCATTTAAGCAGGTAACAGTGCTGTGAGGTAGCCACCATTTTTATTGCCACTCCTCAGATGAGGAAACTGAGGATCTCACCCAAGGACACACAGAGGTGGTAGAGCCTTGATTCAGACCCAGGCAATCTGATTTTTGTGCTAATAAACCAGGCTTTATGTATAATGTTGAAAATGTGCCATCTGTGAGTAGCTTATGAATGCAGACTGTGGAAGCATAGCATTTAAACATGCTCTTTCTCTGAGAGTTTGAGTCAGCTTTCAGGAAGTGGTGCACACAGTGTCCTCATCAGTGAAAGTGGCACCCTGGTTTAAAAAATGTTTGGTAATGAAAAGCCAAACTTAATATTTTTCTGGGGTCTGATGAGATTTCAGATGTGCTGTATGAACCACTGTGGTAGCTTATACTTGGAAAGATGGGCTATCTGGGGTGCAGACGTGACCTCTGCTAGGTGCTGGGAACTCATGCTGGTAATTAGTCTTCCCATCCGCCTTGCCTCTGTGCATAGCAGAAAACCTAGTTCTGGTTGTGTTTCTGAAGTGAGCCTTGACTTCAGGAATGAGTTTTCACTGACATGGCAGGTAGTCTGCAGGGCAAAGCTTTGATCCAAAGTTCATTCTTTATGTATATGCAGACTTGTTCTTCAGTGGCTCCTGTTGGCAGCTGACCCACCTAGCCGTATGATATTTCTTTGTTAATCTTAGATCCAGGATATCAGTGTGGAAACTGAAGACAACAAAGAGAAGAAATCTGCCAAGGATGCATTGCTGCTGTGGTGCCAGATGAAGACAGCTGGGTGAGTGTGAACTTGAAGGGCTTCGGGCACTTCTTCCAGGACTGAGATCCACTGTAGTCATCACTTAGAAAGTGTTGACAGGTATCTTTTCCACTGCTTCCACTGAGGAGTCTTGTTAGCGTGTAAGCAGGTGATATTCTATTCGACTTTTCAGCCAGCTCTCAGAATGGAAAGGGTTCTAATTTATATTGTGGACTTGCCACATCTCCACAATCAGATTTCTTCTCTTTATTAAGGAAGCTCCAGAGTATATTATATTCTGAATTTTTAAACCATGGAAGCATTTTTAGGAAGCACATTCATGACATTTTAAAACTTCAGTTGTGGGTTTTTTCCTCCCTTTGATTTCTGCTATTTTGGGGAGCTTTGTGCAGTAAACTTTAATTTTTTTACATTATCTGTCTCGGTTTTCCTTCTTTTTATACTTTCATTGAAATTTTAGTGAAGATATTTTTAGAGAACTACATCTTTTTTGTTGTTCACTGAAGCTGTCAGGGTTCAACTGATGATAAACCTTTAAAGTTCTCATCAAATTGGTTTAGGGTCATAAGTACTTATTGAGGACTAATTTTCTGTCAGATTAATTAGAGTTACTGTCAAAACTACTTTAAGTGTAGATGTAACTGTGATGAACATGAAGTGTGGAAACGATAAATTATTAATAGCTTATGGCCTAATAAGGGGGTCAAGTCAGATATGAACCTTTATCAACCACAGATAAAAAGTTGTTAATAATCAACATGGTATATAGAATGTCTGATTTATTATGGATAAGTTTCAAACATGTTTTTCAGGGAGGTACTTGTTTTACAAAGCTTCATCCAATTAAGTGATTTAAGGAAAAAAGAAAGATGAGTGTCACCTGAACAGATAATCCCCACATTTATTGTCCCAGAGTAATATGTGAATTTGTATTTCAGTGACTACAAATCCTGGTGTATTTGCAGGTGGAGTAGAAAGCCAGAGGAAGCAGTCCTCACAGGTGTCTAGTTTTGGTCACTTTTTCCTAAGTAAGAATAGTATTTAAATCTAGGATACAGTTCACATCTTTTGTGTGATTGAATTGCCAAGCAAGAAAAGCCACATGGATTTGTATTTTATTTTTATTTTATAGCAAGCTGAAGTTGACCGAATATTTGTTCTGACTTGATTGTCCTTATTGATACTCATTGCCTTAGGTTTTATAACAAACTTTTTAACACTGCATTTAGCAAAAATATAAACCTTTATTTAGTAATTCTGTTGTTTTTCTCTTGTGTTTTGTCCTTGGCAGGTACCCCAATGTGAACATTCACAATTTCACCACCAGCTGGAGGGACGGCATGGCCTTCAATGCACTGATACACAAACACCGGTAATTCCATAGAAGTCATGCTAGCAATTGTGGGGTTTCAGAATGTTGCCATTCTTCTGTAGCACATCTGGGTGACTTTTGATTCTCATATCCATTGCCTTGGATGTTGCACCATGGTGGAAATTCCTACATTCCATGTGAGGAAAATGTGGGAGAATATCTAAATTCTCCCAAACAAAATAAACAAGTTCATTCATTATCATCTCTTCTCTTAATAAACTTAGAAGTGTTTTATTCAAAAATGAGGTCTCATTGTTTGATGATTACATAATATTTTAGAGTTTTACTCCATTAAGCGGTTATTTTAACATTTTTGGAGCAATAATTGCGTCTCATTGGTGACATGATTTCTTTTCAAACCATGATTTTTGTTATGTTCCACTGTTGTTGTTCTATACAGGCCTGACCTGATAGATTTTGACAAACTAAAGAAATCCAATGCACACTACAACCTGCAGAATGCATTTAACCTGGCAGAGCAGCACCTGGGCCTCACCAAACTGTTGGACCCCGAAGGTAAGAACTCAAGGGATAAAAGCTGGGACTTTTTTTAGCATCTGTAGCATCGAAGTGTTAATATAAAATCTGCTTTTTGTCAGTACGTTTTATTTGTACAACATGTTTTGGGAATTATCAAAGGAAGAGGAGCTTAATTTTGGTTATGAGAATTATTTGAGGATTTGTAGAAAGGGTGACATTCAAAAAGGCCTTGAAAGATGAATATGATTTAAACAGAATCTGAAGGAGAGGGCATGCAGGCTTGCATGAGCAAAAGCGTAGAACCAGAAAAGAGGACGGTATGTTTGAGGACCAACAATCCAGTGGGAATGGTGTTTAGGGTAACCGAGAATGCCACTGGAAAGTGAATGGGACCCCCCACAGGCTAAAACCTTTAGAGGTTATTCAGCAGGCGATGGGGAGTCATTTGAAGGTTCTTAGCAGCTGTACTCAAAGTAGAGAACCTGGCATAGGCTTTCAGTGAATGCTTGCTGGCTGACCTTCATGTGAAGATGACAAGCAGGTTAGTTTTGGAAGGGTAGAGAGTGGAGGCAGGGGCCTCGTTAGGAGGTTGTGCTTTGTTTGCTTAGAGCAAGTAAGAGCTTAAATGAGGAAGGTGCATTCAGGAAAGCAGAATGTGGGGGTGGGAGAAGGAACAGCACTCTGAGTACTTCATGGCTGACCACAGCCCATTCTCTGTATGGCACTGATCTCTTTACTCTTTGGGTCCCTGCATGACATGGAGCTGACCTGTGTGGGACAGTCCCCCAGCTTATAGTTCTCTACTTAACAAAATCCTAATTCTAGGCCTCATTTCAACTTGAGCTCTCATAGGAACTTTTTCTAATTTTGAGAAGCATTTAAAATATCAGAGGATTCGTTTGTAGTACTGTAGGTTTATAGATCCTCTCAGCTATGAGCAAATATTAGAGAAAAAACCATGTGTATGTGAGTGAAAGTTTAAAGTTTTTATAAATATAGAACAGGAAGTTTAACTCCCCAAGGGCACATCGAGGTCATGAGGCTGCCACACAGGATTCTTGCTATTTTCCAATGCATCAGATTTGCTGATATGTTCACTACAGGAAGCTGAGATAAAATTATCTTTGTGCTAACCCACTAAATGATTTCTCAATATAAACAAAAAACTGAAATTCCTTGGGTTGTAATAAATCTTTGTGCTTAACCTCTACCTTATTATGGGAAGGAATTTTTCCTTAGCTTTAGCTCTTTATGCTTTTGATAAAGAACCTTTTTTTTCCTATCACAGTGACAAAATTGTTTTATTAACTTGCTCATTAGTTAAGCTTTCTAATCACTGCCCAGTATGAAAAGGGGTTGATGTTCCCCAGATCACAAGACAAAGAGCTAAAAAATGACAGCTGATGTCACTTATCCTTTGAGTTTGATCTTGATTATTAGTTGTCCAGTGCCCCAAAGAGCATCACTTAAAAAACTCTTGGAGACAAATTAAGTACAAAGTTTTGCCTGTTCACTCCTTGCAGTTATGTGGACATTTTGTGTTGATTAAATGGGATATAAGACTGACATTTTTTTTCTGGCTGTCCTCCAATTCTCTCTCCTTTGGGCACTCTTTGATGGAGCTGAGCAGACATAAGAGCCCTGAGGTGGGAACAGTAGCTGCGATTCTGGCCTTATTGCTGTCAGCTGCCCTAGTGACCCCACACGGGGAGTGGCCCAGCTCTGGGCCCTAGTGTTTTCGCATTTAAAATACAAGAAACAATCTTGCTTCATACAGGGCTGTCGAGAGGGTAGAAATGAAGGTGTATGTCTGACTATACCTTGGAAAAAAGCCTGATGCACCTATTAAGAACTATCCTGCAATTTTTCTTCTCAATCTATCCCAAGTTGAGTACTTCACTCGATATTGCTGTACCTCAAAGACTTGCCATTTTTGTTCATTTGCTCCTTCTCTCAATAAATATTTATTGACCACCCACTTTGTGCAAGATAACACACTAAGAAGGTGGTAGGTGACGTGGTATAGGGGCTTGCCAGGACAGACTCTTCCTGCCCTCAGGGACTGAGTCTTATAAGGCAAATAAAGCAGATATAAATAATTATAGTACCCCGGCAGAAAGTGACCCGTGTGTCCATACAAAGTTCTAGGACAATAGAGGAGGGGGACAGTAACTCCAGCTATAGGGATCTTAAACGGTTGTGTTGGGGTGGTAACTTTGAGCTGGACCTTGAAAGATAGTAAGATAGTGATGAGGTAGGGAAGACCATCTCGAGCAAAGAGAAGTTGTGTGTGAAAGGAGGTATGTTAGAAATTGTGAGGTGTATACGGAGAATGGTGAATAGTCAAGTTTGGTTTAGATATATAGTGCCTGAAAAGAAGTAGTACGCTGTAGATTTAAAATGTCTAGAACAATACTTGACACGTAGAGGAAGCCCAATAAATATTTGTGGAATAGAAGGATGGAAAAAAGGGAAGGAAAGTTAACAGCTAGATTCTAGAGGACTTACGCTTTATTCTTCAGACTGAAGGGCACTTTTGAATAATTTTGAGCTAGGAGGAAATCTGTTCACAGCTGTGCTTCTGGAATATGAGTCTGGGTGCACCACGTAAGCAAATTGGGTAGTGGGGAAATGCCAAGAGGGAGCTGTGTTTCAGGTGTGGTTGTGGGACCGGGAGGGTCTGAACCACGAGTAACAATAAGGCTTCCACTATAAATAGAGCCATCCCGCACTTAAAACTTTGACTCAAATGGTACAAAGCAATTTATGTAGCCAAAACATTTGTACCCCTGTAATATTGTGAAATTTAAAAAAAACAATAAATAAATAGAGCCATCCAGACTCAGATTAGTGACTAGCTGGATATGGGTAACGAGGAGATAAAGATGTCCAAAGACTGAGCGACTAAGGGAGACGCTGGTGCCATAAGCAGAAATGAGGATTTAGGAAACAGAAGCCCAGTTTGGTAAAGTAGAGACAAGGGGAGGAACATGATGTGCCTGTAAGTGGCATTTTATGAATATTCCCATAATAAATGGGTCAGTGAGATGGTTTCATCCTCATTGTCCTTAACAATTAATGCACTGATGACAGAACCCTCAAATACAAAAAATGAAGATACTGGACTATTCAGTGTTGTCAAATGGTGATTCTGTTTGTTCCTGCTGCCTGGGTGGGGCAGTGAGCAGCACCATGAACAAAATCTTCTCTGGGTTACAGACATCAGCGTGGACCACCCCGATGAGAAGTCCATTATCACTTATGTGGTGACCTATTACCACTACTTCTCTAAGATGAAGGCCTTGGCTGTTGAAGGAAAACGAATTGGAAAGGTGAGTGCACACCAGTTTTCTAAGTTGTGAGACACGAAAGGCTCCTGTCCTACCATACTGCCGCTGAGCACCTCGTTTCCCACGTACTCAGGAAGCTTGCTAGTAGCAATTTGTGGCAGACTTTACAAATGGTGGAGAAGTAGACAGAAGCCTCTTTATTCCAAAGGGTAACTGGAGGTGTAGGAGTGATGGCTAAAATGTTTTGGAAAGGAATTGAGGGAGGGTCTCAGACCCAAAAACACCTCTCTCCTCTACCTTTCCAGAAAATTTGGGTGTTGGAAATCTAACCGAGTTGGCTAATGTCAAGGGTGTGAAATCCTACTTAACACAGTAGAAAAGGCTAGGTATTAGGCTTTTTACTTTCATTTCTCATTTGGCTGATGGTCACCTGCCTTTTTGTTTTGTTTTGTTTTTTTGAGACAGAGTCTCACTCTTGCTGGCTAGAGTGCGGTAGTGTCATCATAGCTCACTGCAGCCTCAAACTTCTGGGCTCAATCAATGTTCCTCCCTGTCTGAGATCCCGGGACAACAGGCACACAGCACCCCGCCTGCTAATTTTTCTATTTTTTGTAGAGATAGTGTCTCACTCTTAGGTTGGTCTCAAACTCCTGACCTCAAGTGATCCTCCTGTCTCAGCCTCCCAGAGTACTAAGATTATAGGCATGAGCCACTGTGCCCAGCTGATCTGCTTTAATTTTCAAAACACCTCAGATCAGATGACGTTGTCCTCTGGATGCAACGTAAGGGAAAATTCATGGGACAGGACGAAGCTAAATAGAGCCCTTTTTGTTTCTCTGGGAATTTTGGAGGTTAGGCTACAGAAGTCATTCAGAAATTCTTTGCCTGGGAATTGAGAGGATACAGAACCAATTATAGTTGAATTCAACTGTCATTGCTCAAAGAAAAGCCACAATCTGGGTGCCTATTAGCAAATGGTTCCTTGAGTTAAAATGCTTGTGCCAAAGTAGGACAGAAGCATTTCAAAGCCAGCCGTTAAGTGTGCACATGCTCGTGTAGGGTTGAAATTATGTTTTCCTTACATGGCGATATGATCTTTTCAATTTTTCTAACTCTTGTGTACAGGTGCTTGACAACGCTATTGAAACAGAAAAAATGATTGAAAAGTATGAATCACTTGCCTCTGACCTTCTGGAGTGGATTGAACAAACCATCATCATTCTGAACAATCGCAAATTTGCTAATTCACTCGTCGGGGTTCAACAACAGCTTCAGGCATTCAACACTTACCGCACTGTGGAGAAACCACCCAAGTAAGATGCACATTGTAATTAGTGACATCAATATGGGAAGAGAGGTCACTGCAGCCTACAGACCCCTGTTTTATGACCTCTGTGATCTCATCTCTTAACTGAATGCCTCTCACCAGAGGCCTGTGTTACTCCTTTCATCTGATTCTGTGTCGCTGAGATTTATTGTACATCATGCCCTCTCTGAGCGGTTGCCAATAGAAATGTGCCAGTGATGTACAGGACACATGAGATAAGATCCCAGATGGGTCTGAAGCAGTAACTCATAATCAAGCCCACTAAATATCTGAAGCAAAATATGTAAATATTCACATTGTGTTACATAAAAAAAAGTAGTTTCATAACAGTTCAAATCAGATTTTGCTGATTTTGATTTTTCATATATTTTATAAGTTCGTAATTATTGAGTAAGGATTGTAGACCTTTATCTCTCACCATAGTTCCAGAGTCGTTCTTCCTCTCTTCTGAAAGCTCCACTCAGTTGTGGATTCCTTGATGAAGTCTTTGAAACCCTTTGAAAATTGTATCATATAGACATTTGAAATAATCCTTCTTGAATGCATTCAGCTGTGCTCTCTGAATGAAGTAAGCCCATTGTCCAGGACTTAGGGTTTAAACCTTGATTGAGGTGATTAATAAGAGAGTATTGTGTGCCCTTGACACCTTCAAATATAAATCTCAGCAACAACAAACAACCAACTACAAAAAATTCCACCATTTGGCATATTTTCAGGTTTGTAATACCCAATAACTAACCCACAGCTGTCTTCTCTGACATGCATTTCACATAAATCAGACCAGAGATTAATGGCTTTTAAAATTGCGTGACCGTGTAAAATGGTTTTTTACTCCAGTAACAAATGAATTTTTCCCCTTGAAGGAACAGACTGTAATGGATAATGTTTATGGCTGTTTTCCCCTGTGCTTAGATTTACCGAGAAGGGGAACTTGGAAGTGTTGCTTTTCACTATTCAGAGCAAGATGAGGGCCAACAACCAGAAGGTCTACATGCCCCGAGAGGGGAAGCTCATCTCTGATATTAACAAGGTAAAATGCATCTGGTCCTTTTGGGGCCTTGACCTCTTATGGGTTTCAGGATCTATCCCTGGGTCTTAATTGCTAAGAGGACAGGAGACTGAAAGGGTCTGTCCGTGCCTGCTGATCTGATCATTGGCAGCTGGTGCTCAGGTGTGGCAGAGAGCCAAGCAGGTACTTGAGGTAGGCCAGTCTGGTGGGGGCTTTAGTGCAGCAATGTTAGATTTTATCAAACCAGCTTTGGCTCAGGCTATTTACTTTGCTACTCAAATGATACCGGTTTACCCTCATCTGTCCCAGGCAATCATCTCAAACCTCTATAAATTACAGAAAGGAAAAATCAAAACCTTATTTCATGTGTTTGGAAACTCTAGAGGTTGTGGAGCTTAGGATGTTGGTTCCTTCCTTCAGAGAAGTTCTCAAGTAAACAATTTTCATTATTGTGGCAATTATGGAATTTCACAATGGCATTATTTCCAGCTAGAAATTGGAAAAATCTAGAACTCTGTGGTTAGTTGTACATGCTTAGATTCCTTTGAGTGGAATGTTTGGATTTTTTTTAAAACGGGAAGACAGTCATTTCCTAGGAATAAATTTAATGTAGACAGTCAGTCAGGATTTTGAAAAATTCAGATGTGTAAATTTTTAAAAAGTGGCTCAGGGTAGAGTGAGTGAGAGATTCATAGTTTTTCTTTCTGAGAAAAATCATTTATCTTTTTTATACAATGAGCTATTTAACATAATTTATTTTCTCTTAAAGTAAGAGTTTTATAACCTGTATTGCTTCCTATCTATAGTTTTGTTTTCCAAGTATAACACAGGATCTTTAGATTTAGATAGGGGGAGAGTATTTTCACAAGGCTACTCTGAGAGGAAAAGGCTTAAGAGTCAGCGAGGGTGGGAACGGGATTTCCCTTTCAAATTCTCAGATCTGTTTGAGAAGTACTGGCTGTCAGCTATAGCCAAGGAAGGTTCCTTGAATATTGCAGGAAACTTTTTTATCCCCCATTTCTATAGGCCTGGGAAAGACTGGAAAAGGCGGAACATGAGAGAGAACTGGCCCTGCGGAATGAGCTCATAAGGCAGGAGAAACTGGAACAGCTCGCCCGCAGATTCGATCGCAAGGCAGCCATGAGGGAGACTTGGCTGAGCGAAAACCAGCGTCTGGTGTCTCAGGTTCTGCTCTCGACATTATTGAAGAAACCATTCCCGGGGTAACCTAGAGATGTAGCCCATACCCAAAGGGTGTAGGGTCACAGGACAGCTGCTTACCAACATTCAGTATTCTGAAGTAACTGCCAGATCATCTTGCCTACTTCCCATGAAAAGGATGTTTATAACTTCTAATATACTTTCTCTTCTATTTATCTAATTTTTCATAGATTTGGAAGCAGCTCAAGCAGAGTTTGTTTAGAGCCAGTGAGTGTGTGTGAACCATTCACGTTCATATAAGTTTTAATAGTTCTTCCCTTTCCCTCAATTTTTGACCAATTAACGCTTACGGCAGTTAGACTGGTCATGAAATAACAAAAGTGGCTTTCTTTTCCACTTGGCTTGACATAAGGGATCACCTGCTCAGTCTCTTAAGTCAGGTACTAGATAGGAGCTGGACCCTTCTACAAAATGAGTAGTTGCTGGTTTGCTTTGGAGAGGGCATCTGAGCTCAAGGGAGAGACCAGTGGGGTGGGGGACTCAGGAGTCAGATTTGGCTTTAGCTCCACCAGGGATTAAGGTATGCTCAGGATTTCACCTCTGTTCTCTGTTTCTTTTTCTTAGATAGGGTGACTTTTTAATTTCATGTTTCTTTTTATTTCATTTCTCTGTAGGACAACTTTGGGTTTGACCTTCCAGCAGTTGAGGCCGCCACAAAAAAGCATGAGGCCATTGAAACCGACATTGCTGCATACGAGGAACGTGTGCAGGCCGTGGTAGCTGTGGCCAGGGAGCTCGAGGCGGAGAATTACCACGACATCAAGCGCATCACTGCAAGGAAGGACAATGTCATCCGGCTCTGGGAATATCTACTGGAACTGCTCAGGGCCCGGAGGCAGCGGCTCGAGATGAACCTGGGACTGCAGAAGATATTCCAGGAAATGCTCTACATTATGGACTGGATGGATGAAATGAAGGTAAAACTTGACCGAAAGGAGGCTGGAGCTGATCCTACCAGACCTCTGTTTTTTGGTACCCATCCACTAATCCCCCAACACACAGGCATGCTCCTTATCTAACTAACTGCCCACATGTAAAGCCAGAGAGGAGCCACGTTACCCACGGGAAGATTGTTAGCTCACCTCATGGGTTAAATGAGACGTAAAATGTGAAAAACCTGTAACAAAGCAGTTCAGTAGCCAGAGGTCTGTTACTGTGATTAAGATCTAATTTAGATATATTCCTGTAGGGAATCAATCAAATTGTGGTGTTTTTAATTTTTTAGGGTCCAACTAGCTTTCTGTACCATTGATCTTTTTGTATGAGTGGGTGATACTGCTTTGGGGAGAGGGCCCACGGAGGTAGTATGAGCAGGTGGGAGAGCGGTAGGTAGTGTGGACAGAGCACAGGTCAGGAACCAGGTGGCCAAAGTGCCTAATCTCTTTGCACCTCCTTTCTTTATGCTTAAACAGAGATCATGCTTACTGTCTACCACATGTGGTAGTTACAGGGATAGAGTGCAGTAATGTGTATGGATCGTAGGGCCAGTTGAATGGCAGTGGCTACTCATGCCGGTTTGTGCTTCCCTTTCCATTATTGACAGCTCTGAGCTTTCCCCCTATGCAGGAAGAGACCTACCATCGTGCCATAGCACTGTCCCTGTTGGTGTCCTCTGATGCAGGCCATGGAACACTCATTCGTTTCAAGCAGTTCTCCAGCTGGGATGCATTTAGCCTTGTAGATAGAACAGAATAGAGCAGTTTTCAGACAGTCCCATGAAGCCTCCTTTGTCTCGGCACACTGTGTTCCCAAGCTTAACCTTATGCAGGAGATTTCCTTCCCAGGATATAAGCCCTCATCTGTTGCTTAGCTCTTGAACTGTTCCTGGCAGAGGGGCAAGGTCACCTGATACCATCAGTTTTCTCTCCCATTGTCCCAGATTTATGATGTTCTTAGGTATGGTTTGTCTTGACCTCTTAAAATAGAAATGTTCATAAAATGTAGCAGACGTGCTTTTCATTTTATAAATCAAGATGCACATGCTAATCCAGGTTGGTCCAGAGATTTCCTTAGAAGAATGAAGTAGAAATTCCAGCTGGAGAGGATATAGGGATGAGGCCCCTATATTTGGCTCATTGATAGAAGAAATAAAAAAATGTCAGTCAGTTCAAACTTAAACCCAGGAAGTTGCTTGGGTTCTTCTAAGCATGGCAGCCACCTGACCCTGCTCTCCTTATTGGGTTAAAGATGTGGCTTATAAGCTTTTAAGCTAGATTCTTTTCCTGTTTGTGTAAGTATGGTAGAGGCATACCAGTAAGCTCTTAACAGAGGAAAAGCATCCACTTAAGGGACCAACAACTTCTAAAAGATTTCTTTTGAGCTTTGAAGTGTCTGAGTCTATCATTCTTACCTCTTAGCTTCCTGAAAAATTGTTGCTGCAGCAGTTTCTTCTTGAAGCCTCAGCTTATATTTTGGAATCTCTCATGTAGGCCCCTCCCCCCTTTTATTTTATTCTGTACATTTTAGTGTATTTGACTTGCTTATTCTGAGGTAGATGATCCTTACAGTAGTTCATTATGTCTCTGCTGATGCTGGCTTTCAGGTTTGATTTGTTTTGTTCTGGTTTGTTCGCCATTCATCTTCCCTAGAAAGATGCGGGGTCCATGGCAGGCTAGAGGGCAGGTGCAGCTCCGTTCCTGGCTCTCTGCTTGTCCAAAGATTGTGTGGTGCTGAAGTCAAGGTTGTATTCACAGATGTCATTTCTGTTTCCTCTTGCGCACAGGTGCTATTACTGTCTCAAGACTATGGCAAACACTTGCTCGGCGTGGAAGACCTGTTACAGAAGCACGCCCTGGTTGAAGCGGACATTGGCATCCAGGCAGAGCGGGTGAGAGGTGTCAATGCTTCTGCCCAGAAGTTTGCAACGGACGGGGAAGGTAAGGATGGCCCATTCCAAGCTTAACCTCCTGGTCACCAGAATCCTTCTTTATAGAAGTACATAAGTTGTATGTGCCAATGGGACTTTTGAAGTTGCTGCACCACTGCGAGTTCTGGTGGGTTTGTCTACTGCTGGGTCATGGGCGTGAGAGACAGTGGAGTGGCCTTCTGAACACAAATTCTGTCTTATTTTTTTGAAATGGGCATGTCCTTTTCTTAAATACTCACATGCTGCTTGGTTTTGAGTGGCTTGATGTTTGACAGTGAAGCTTTGCCAAGACCACACTCTGTGGCCGTGCACCAGTGTCCTGGTGTGGCTGCTCCAGCAGCTCCTGGCTTTCACACCTAGCCACACATACCTGTTTGGAGAATATTTAGAATGATCTGATTTTGCTGCTTATATTTTCAGAAACAATTAAATGCGGCTGCCTTCTCTCATGTGATTCATGTGCTTTCTCGATTCATAAGTGATCAGTTTGTGGTTGGGCCAAAATAATAATGATTATCATTACTCCTCCTTCCTGTTCCAATCAAGATTCTAGAAGGTGATCCATGGCCTACACATCCTGCGTTAGATTTAGAAGTGAACTCGTAGTCTCAGAGTCAGAACATGGGGTATAGCTTACTGCCTGCAGATGAGCAGGAACCCATGCTGAACTTGGTCACACCCACATCCCTTCCTTGATGTAAAACAGGTTACAAGCCCTGCGACCCCCAGGTGATCCGGGACCGCGTGGCCCACATGGAGTTCTGTTATCAAGAGCTTTGCCAGCTGGCAGCTGAGCGCAGGGCCCGTCTGGAAGAGTCCCGCCGCCTCTGGAAGTTCTTCTGGGAGATGGCTGAAGAGGAAGGCTGGATACGGGAGAAGGAGAAGATCCTGTCCTCTGATGATTATGGGAAAGACCTGACCAGTGTCATGCGCCTCCTCAGCAAGCACCGGGCATTTGAGGATGAGATGAGTGGCCGCAGCGGCCACTTCGAGCAGGCCATCAAGGAAGGCGAAGACATGATCACAGAGGAGCACTTCGGGTCTGAGAAGATCCGAGAAAGGATCACTTACATCCGGGAGCAGTGGGCCAACCTGGAGCAGCTCTCGGCCATTCGGAAGAAGCGCCTGGAGGAGGCCTCACTGCTGCACCAGTTCCAGGCGGATGCTGATGACATCGACGCCTGGATGCTGGACATCCTCAAGATCGTTTCCAGCAGCGACGTTGGCCACGACGAGTACTCCACGCAGTCTCTGGTTAAGAAACACAAGGATGTGGCAGAAGAGATTGCCAACTACAGACCCACCATCGACACGCTCCACGAGCAAGCCAGCGCCCTCCCCCAGGAGCACGCAGAGTCTCCGGACGTGAGGGGCAGGCTGTCGGGCATCGAGGAGCGGTACAAGGAGGTGGCAGAGCTGACGCGGCTGAGGAAGCAGGCGCTCCAGGACACCCTGGCCCTGTACAAAATGTTCAGCGAGGCTGATGCCTGTGAGCTCTGGATCGATGAGAAGGAGCAGTGGCTCAACAACATGCAGATCCCGGAGAAGCTGGAGGACCTGGAGGTCATCCAGCACAGGTGAGTGGGGTGCTGGGCACTGGCCCTCCCCTCGTGACCACCAGTGGCCAAGGGCTGACCACCCCGTTGAACTGCCATTTCAGATTTGAGAGCCTGGAACCGGAAATGAACAACCAGGCTTCCCGGGTTGCAGTGGTAAACCAGATCGCACGTCAGCTGATGCACAGCGGCCACCCGAGTGAGAAGGAAATCAAAGCCCAGCAGGACAAACTCAACACAAGGTGAGTGTGAGGCCAGCAGCGTGCCAGCCACCCGTGTGTGGGGCTGGGGAGAGTGAGGTCACTGGTAAGGAACTTCCTGGATAGTGTCACTGGCATCACAGTGCTTATGTCATGGCATTGGCATCTGCCTTGCAACATGTCCTGGTTTCACAAGAAGTGTCTCGGCAGCGTCACTCGTGGCAGGAGGATGACCTGTGTCAGCCCGGCACCTGCTCCTCCCCACATCAAAGTTAGGGCGGTGATGTAGCCTGAGCCCAGCGTGGTAGGAGACATTAAAATGGTACCTGTGCTGTCCTTTTTAAAATGATTTTTAGAACAGAATTCTAGCATGTTTAAGACTTATTTTGCCAATGAAAGTCCTCATCATCAGGGCAGACCTTCGTCCTAGTCTTATCTTTGTGTTGAATAAACACATTTGAGTAGGTTGTAGTGGCCGACTGGTCTTGGTTCTGAAGGTTACTGTCAGCCTTAGATTTGGAAGGTGTTCTTATGCAGTTCAGAGGTGAGTAAAATGTCACAAACAAACTGATTGACACTGGGGACAGATGGTTGTAACTGCTCACATTGGAATTCTTTACACGTCTTCTGCATGTCAGGCTTTTTCCAGATCACGTTACATCCCTGAGCCATTTCTGGGTATTTGGTATTCACATACTGAGTGAGATGATTTTCCAAAAAGCACGTATTCAGAACAAAGATGGAGAAAACAAACGTGCAGCATTAACCATCACTGTTCATTTTGTTATCCAGCCATAGTCAGTCTCCCTTCTTCATGCTGCTCTGTTGTCCCTCCACTCACAGGTGGAGTCAGTTCAGAGAACTGGTCGACAGAAAGAAGGATGCTCTTCTGTCTGCCCTGAGCATCCAGAACTACCACCTCGAGTGCAATGAAACCAAATCCTGGATTCGGGAAAAGACCAAGGTTATTGAGTCCACCCAGGACCTGGGCAATGACCTGGCTGGTGTCATGGCCCTGCAGCGCAAGTTGACCGGCATGGAGCGGGACTTGGTGGCCATCGAGGCGAAGCTCAGCGACCTGCAGAAGGAGGCAGAGAAGCTGGAGTCAGAGCACCCGGACCAGGCCCAGGCCATCCTGTCTCGGCTGGCCGAGATCAGCGACGTGTGGGAAGAGATGAAGACCACCCTGAAAAACCGAGAGGCCTCCCTGGGAGAGGCCAGCAAGCTGCAGCAGTTCCTGCGGGACTTGGACGACTTCCAGTCCTGGCTCTCCAGGACCCAGACGGCCATCGCCTCAGAAGACATGCCTAACACCCTGACTGAGGCGGAGAAGCTTCTCACACAACACGAGAACATCAAAAACGAGATCGACAACTACGAGGAGGACTACCAGAAGATGAGGGACATGGGCGAGATGGTCACCCAGGGACAGACTGATGCCCAGTACATGTTCCTGCGGCAGCGGCTGCAGGCCTTGGACACTGGATGGAACGAGCTCCACAAAATGTGGGAGAACAGACAAAATCTCCTCTCCCAGTCGCATGCCTACCAGCAGTTCCTTAGAGACACAAAGCAAGCCGAGGCCTTTCTTAACAACCAGGTAACGTTCGTCATTGCCTTCACTTCCTTTCTGTTAGAGAAGGCCCTGGCTGCCTTTTGAAATGTTTTGGCCAGGGCTGCTGGTTTAGACCACATCGATGTAAAATTAGGTGGATAATTTAGAGGGTTTTTCCCCCCTGGCTCTTAAGGCACTGAAACTCATCACAATGTAGGGGACAGGAATTGAAGATTTCCACCAGGAGCTGCCTTGCCTTTCAAAAGTAGGATCCTATTTCATATACTATTGAGGACCTCTCCTGTACATAGTGTGTTCTCATAATTTAAAAGATACCAGTGAGAATTTTTTTTTTTTTTTTAACTGAATGATTCTGTCTTCTTGCTCTGGAAGGGTCAGGAACTTGACCTGAGGACACAAGACAGATTAGAGAAAGAAAAATAGCTGAGGATGGTCACCAGCATCAGGGTTGTTAATCTTCCTTAAACCAGAGTGTATGAAGGGTATGTTGCTGTTGCCTTCATAGGCACATGAGGGGGCTGTTGTGGCTGATAGACAAAGCTTTGGTTACTCCTTACTCACTCTGGGAAAAAAATTTAAGAGCATTTAACCACTATGGAAATTTGGTTTTTTCCTCCCCGACTTTTAGTTTTATCTGAGTTAATGAATTATTTTATGTAAGTGTAATGAGCAAGTGTTGTGAAGTATGTTACATGGAAATGTAGAACATAGGAAAATGAGTTCTTACACTGATATATCATCCTGCTGTGATTTTTTTTTCCCTCTTTTTAAATCAGGAGTATGTTTTGGCTCATACTGAAATGCCCACCACCTTGGAAGGAGCTGAAGCAGCTATTAAAAAACAGGAGGACTTCATGACCACCATGGACGCCAATGAGGAGAAGATCAACGCCGTTGTGGAGACCGGCCGGAGGCTGGTGAGCGATGGGAACATCAACTCGGATCGAATCCAGGAGAAGGTGGATTCTATTGATGACAGGTACAGTTTTCTGAGGCTCTTAAGGGAGTCTTGCACCTTGGAACTCTCAACCTTCTCCATCGTTGGCCAGAAATTCTTGGGACTGTGGGCATAAATTTCCCAGTGGGCAGAACATGGGCACTGAGCCAAGTCTCATTACACATGCAGAAAATTAAAGCAGCACATGGCTGCCTGAGAACGTGGTTCTCATGAGACATGTATAAGTGTCCACAAAGGAAAAGAAAGCCTGAGAAGCCAAACTAATCCTTAACCAAAGACCTGTAAGAGCTGTAATGCTGTGTAGCCATCTAGTATAATGAGTTGAGAGTTGACACGTGGCATGTCACCTGATGGGACCCCGAGAGCCAGACGTTTTCCCAGTGAACCCCATATTCGCCTTCATCCATGTGAGACTTCTCTTCTGAAGCCTGCCAGGAGAGAGTGGAAAGGGAGGGTGAGGTTTGCTTGTCCTGGGTACCTGGCAGAGCCTCAAAGGACCATTATCAAGCCTTTTTTTAGAAAATTGGCTTGGATAATGCTGTAATAGGATCTTTTCCATGATGAGAAAAGGCCATTTTCCTCTTCTGCCAGGGCATATCATTTCTTTCTTTTCTTTTCTTTTCTTTTTTTTTTTTTTTTTGGCATTCTGAAAGATTTCTCCCTGGCTAAAGGCCAGTGTACTCCCTTTGACTGTAACTCTTTGACTCACCCCTTCCTCTTGCCCCACCCTGGTTATTAAAGGTAGAGGTCAGGGCAGATCGAAGGTTAGATGCACCAGAACATGGGCCGATTCTGGGCAGGTCACCTCAGTCCTGGGCTGATCCATCTGGATCACTAGCCTCTGTTGCAACCGACCCTCTCAGGTCCCAGTTTGGGCTGGATTTAAGGGCTCATTGTGAGACCGATGTCATCAAGGAACAAGCTCTTACTCGAGGCTTCTCCTCTGGCCTTCAAGTGCACTGAAAAGGAAGAACTTCTTGCTGAGAATATTCCTTGCTTACCACATCCAAGAGGGTCTCCTGGGACCCTTAGTCAGGTTAATTTAAAATAAGATGTGGAGTGGAGAGCAGAAATACTCTTTTCCCCATAAAGACTGAGCTCCTGGCTTTAACACTTCCGCCGCGAGTCTTTTGGGTTTTTTTTTTTTGCCTTCGCTGATTCAGAGCCTAAACCATATGTTCTAAGGGTGGTACTGGGGAATAGAGCATAACTTATTAATTATAATTCTGTATCTTTTGCTTTTAAAACAGCTACAAAAAAGAACAAAAATCCTTCCACCAAACCTTTTTTTTTTTTTTTTTTTATTTCAGGGTATTATGAGGGTATAAACATTAAGGTTACACTCTGTGTCTTTGCCTCACCCAAGCAAGGGTTAGAGGCATGCCCTTCCCCCCTACAATGCTCCCCATGTCCTTTAGTTTCGGCTTTACCCCTCCCATTCCCCTAATCCCTGGAGAGTATTTCTGCCATGTGAACACCCTAGTGTTCATCAGTTAGTACTAATTTGATGGTGAGTACAAATGGAGCCCATTCTTCGGATCTTGTGGCACCTCACTTTGGATAATGGGCTTAAGTTTAATCCAGGAAAGTATAAGAGGTGCTAGATCACTGTCGTTTCTTATGATTGAGTAATATTCCATTGTATACATATACCAAATTTTAATAATCCA